>PITA01013090.1:34129-59131 GCA_004023965.1 Spilogale gracilis
GGGGGTGGGCTGTGGCTCCTCGAGGCCTCTGTCCTCACTGGCAAGTTGGGGACCGTGAAGTCCAACACCAGGCCTGGAGTGCCGCCTTGGTCTATTGGCAGCTTGGCCCAGATCCCAGCTCTCTCACTCACTGGTCTCCTGACCCTTCCTGCCTCAGTTTCCCTGACTATAAAATAGGGAGATTAAGGTGCTTCCTTCCTAGGGAGGGGGCGCAACAGATAGTCTGTGAATGTGCATCTCAAACACAGCAGCCAGTCGTCACTTACGGCGCACCCACTGTCCCTGGCACAGCTGTGGTGGCAACAAAGGGGACAGTCTAGGAAGGGCACAGTGTTGCCTTCCATAAGGGGGTCTGCCTCTGAGCCCCCCTCACCCCTAAGCTGGTCCTGGAGTCGGAGGTGGCTGGAGCTGCCCTCCCTCCAGAGCGGACCGATCTGTCACGCGGTGACAGCCGTGCCTGCAGCCCGTGCCAATCCTCGGCTGTGATGCCAGCGTCCAGGAATGCCCTGTCCCCCAGCCTTCATTCTCTGTTTCGGGAGCTCATGCATCACAGCCGAAAGATAAATACATGCCACATGCCTGGCTTGGGCGCCCACCCAGCTGGGACAGACATCTGCAATCACAGGGGTGCCATTAGGCGCTTGCCGGTGCCGCACAATGAACTTGACTGCTCCCTGTTAAAAATGGGGTGTGAAGGAGGCCCAGGGAGGGGATCCTGGCAGCTCCCCCATCCGTCCCGGTGGGGATGGGTGCTGGCCTGACCCGGCCCAACCCTGCCCTGTGTGTGACCCTCCATCATGCCCGTTCTGCACCTCTGATGACCCCCTTCCCACTCTGGCTTCCTCAGGGCCTCCTGTCCGGCTGCTGACGGAGGGAGCAGGACAGAAGACTCGGGGAGGCTGAAAACTCCACGCTGCTGTGCTGGGATCCGCATACACACAGATGTGGATTAAAATAAGACCTGAGTAGGTCTAGAAACTAGAAAGAAGAGAGGAACGAGGAAGATGTTAAATTAAATCCGTGCCCCTAATTTCACCCCAAGGGGAAGGAACTGTACTCATTAACCAAGGAACACATCACTTGTAGGATTTTTGACCCAGATCGAGTCTGAAGGCACCGAATCTCCACTAAGCCCTCCGGCATCGAGCACAGGCCAGGGGGTTCCGCGGGAGAGTGACTTCAGAGCGCACGGCCCCGGCCACATGGGGCCCCTCCTCCATTCAGTGCTCTCCTGCCTCCATCTTAAAACCCTAAGTGATTTCATCTTTGAACTTGTGTTTTTGGGTGAAGTCGGGGAGCAGACACAGGTGCAGGGCGCTGGGTGCCGTGTGTGTGCTCACCCCAGCTCGTGCCTGGAACAGCGTTCGCGTGTGCAAAGGCTCCCAAGTGGTCCGCAGGACCCCATAGCCCGACGAGGGCACCGCTGTTTCCAGCACCCCGAGTGGCCCAGCGAGCCTCCCCTGGGTCGCCTCCCACCACCGACCACCACACTCACGTTCAAACTGCCCTCATCCAGGACAATGAGGCTGAGCCAGAAATCCGCACGGATGGGCTGAGATTCTAGCTGTCCTCGCTCGACAGTGCTCAGTGGCGAGTGAAGACGTCGGCCCAAGCTGAGGAAGACATGCTTGAGGCTCACGCCTTAACCACACTGTCCGCTTGCTCCCCGCGCGGCGGGCACCGTGCCCCCTGTGTGCTCAGTGCTCATGTCTGTGCCCAGGTTGCTCTCTACTCGCCGCCTTGTCTGCGGGAACACTGGAATTCTCGCGGAGACGCATGGAGGTGGCCTCCCCGCTTACTGGGCGCCCCGGGTGCTGCTGGGAGCCCCGAGGTTCCTGCTCTGTCCTGGAGCACAGCAGGGTGGGGGTCGTGGGGGTCCCTCACCCACTCTTCCTCCTCCGGTCGGCCTGCAAGGCTCTTCCCAACTGCCAGTCCCCCCAAGAGGCTGTAGCTTCACCCCTGCCCTGGGACGAAGCCCGCCCTCCTGGATGGGCTCCGGGCCCCTCGGACAGTCCCACCCCAGAGCTCCAGCCTCATCGCTGCCCAGCCGTTCTCCACGCTAACCACTCCTCTCCCCCCCTCCCCAGGGAGCTGGTACCAGGCCTTTGGAACACACCCTCCAGGTTGCCTCCAACCTGCTGCTCCCTCCGGGTTTGACCTTCCTGCTCCCCCGCAGGTGGTGCCTTGCAGCCCCAGGGCCTCCCCTTCCCCACCCCGCCTCCCCCCTGGGATCCCCTCCCTCCGGCCTGAGCTTCCGCGGCTCACTTGCTCTGCCCTGCTGTCTCTGTCACTCTTACCCTTTCTTTTTCTATCTCTCAGTCTCTCCTGTCTCTGGGTCTCTGTGGGCCTCTCCACCTGCTTCTGTGTCTAGCTCTGTAAGTGCCCACACTTACCAGCTTGGACACTAAGCTGGGCACACGGACCACCTCCACGGGCCCTGCCCGCCTCTGCTGCCCGGGCCCCCGCTCCTCCCCTCTCTCCAACCTGGCCCTGCAGAGAGGCCCCCTTACCCCGATCCTCCGGAGGAGAAACAGGCTCCGAGCCCTGAACAACGTCATTCCGTGAGCCTGGGTTGCCCGCTGCGGAGGGCCCGACACAGGGGGCCGGCATCCCGGGGGTGCGTCCAACCTTGCTGAGCCTTTGCCACCTGGACAGACCCCAGGGCACCAGAGGAAGGGACCGGGGGCTGAGCTGGCCTCAGAGAATTCACCCAGGCCCCTGACTGGCCAGTTATCAGGCAGGCGGGAGCTGGTGAGCACGACCTCCTTGGACGCCATCAAGGTGGGGTCCTGCCAGGAGGCACCCCATGCGTGTTTGGGAACCTGCCCCGGGGGGAGCCCAGGGGTGTTCGCACACAGGGCTGACCCGGGTCATTCGAGCCGCCCTCCAGGCTCCACGGCTCTGCATGCCCCAGCAAGGCTGGGAAGGGACATCCTGGCTTCCTGGTCTCTGTGAGATGTGAGCCCTGAGGGGTTTCCTCCTCGGGTGGGGGGGAAGGCAGGCTCTGTCCTCTTGGGGGGGTGCTAGCCTGGGGGTGGGGCGGGCACATGAAAGCAACAGGTCACCAGACGCTGGCCCTCTCAGCTCAACTCTGGCCAAGGTCATTCCTGTGAAGCCAGAAGATCCTCCAAAGGCAGTAAGGACCTCAAGATGATACTGGGGGAGTTCAGCGTCCAGAGGGCAATCCCTGTTAGGAGCTCTGGCAGGGGCTAGAGTCTGCCTTGACTTCCCAGAGCTCAGTCCCTCGGGGGTGCCATTTGGGGACACCTTCTCCACCTCCCCCGCCTGGGTCCTCTGTCTCCCAGGAGGCCAAGACAGAAACACTTAGTTCAGACAGCTAGACAAGGAAGAGAGGAGCAGCACTGAGGGGATGACCTACTCCATACTCAGTTGTCCCCTCTGCACCCCCACATTTCCTTTGATTTGGCACAAATGTGTGAGTAATTAGGCCCAGGAACCATCTTTCTAGAAAATGCTAATAGCTCTTAGAGGTTAGCTATGTATCAGCCACTCTCACTTTAGTCTAAGTTAATTTGGTCAGTGCACTTTCCTGCTAACACCCAAGGGGAGATGAGCTGTAATGAGAGGACAGGATCTCTTAGGTATGGATCTGGGTCCCCAGAGTACAGCCAGTCGTGCGGCAGCCTGGATGGGTGCTGCCCTGGGGAGCTTAGAGCAAGGGGCCACGGGAATAAACAAAGCTGTCAGGGGAACTAGGGAGGAGGACAAAGTCCCATGTCTTCTGTTTCAAAATGTTCCTAATAGGCCAGTCCTGAGTGGAGGACAGGGAAGCCTGTTCTTCCTCTTCCTCTTCACCCTTCGCTCATCCCTCTTCCTACCCTGCTTACCCCACACCGAGGGCCCCAACTCTTAGGACTCGGGATTCAAGCAATTACGGTCAGCACCAGAGTTCAGCTGCACCGGGCAGGGTGTCGGAGGCGGTGCAATGTCACAGTAGTGTTGCCATTAAGACTAGGGAGTCGCCGCCTGTTTTTCTGACCTTGTGGGTGAAAGGAGTGATGGTGCAGAGAAGGGGTTTGGTGACTGGGCCCTGGAGGGGATAGGGTGACAGTTCCCTCTGCGGCTTGACTATCCCCAGAGGAGCGGTGCTGGGGAGGGGGTGGGCAGTCGTGTCCAGGGAGCAAGGAGTCTCCTGCAGGAAGGAAACAGAAACTCGACTGTACTCTCAGATCGGTGGGAAGGGTTCCAACCAAGGTCATGGACACAAGAGGACCCAAGGACCCACAAGTTCTCTAGGGTTCCCCCACCACGGGCTCCCCAGCCGAGCCTAAGGTTCAGGAAGCAGCACCTGCCCCCAGTGGGTCTCCCCATGGGGAATAGAGACAAGACGGCCAGTCGGGCAGCGGGGATATGCCAGACCGGATTTCCACAACGCCATGTGGCCGCCTTACGGCAGCCACCGTCTAATGTGGGCTCTGGGCGTGGACAGGACCATCCAGTCCCTCCAGCTCCCCTGGGAAGAAGACTGAGTCCTACGGGCCATGCAAGCTCCTGAGGTTCTCAATCCGTTCACGTCGGTGAAGGAGGCTTCAGGAGGAAGGTTCTCAGTGTCCAGCTAAGACTGGCCATCACACAATAAACAGGAGTCAGAAACCTACAAAGAAAGTGAGTTTCTGTGTCGAGGGGGGTGCTGGTCATGCTGGTCATAGTCTCATGGGTGACAGGCACATGGAGGGCTGGCCTGGGGACCTCACCAACAGTTTAGCGTGAAAATAGGGATGCAAATTCCCAGTGAGCTGTGGGACCCAGAAAATTCCCAGTGAGCTATGGGTCCCAGCCAGCCCCACTCAGGGCTCGTGACCTTCCAAAGCGTGGGACGAGGCTGCTCGATCACCCACCTGACCCCCCCGCCCCGACGAGCCCAGACCTCTGCCTCTCCCTGGCTTTCCAGGGGACCTCTGTGATCCCCTTAAGCATGCAGCCTCCGGGTTTGGGGTCCATCCATCTTGGAGGCAAAGACTTGTCTGGCCTTGCCCTTGGGAGGGAAATCCATTCATTCGTAAGGATGCTAGCCCGTAGAATCTCGTGATTCCTGCTGCCGGGCTCCGGGGAGGGCTCTTCTGAGTCACCTGGAAGTCCCCGGTGTGGTCCTGACCCTCAGCCTTGGCGATGGCCATCCCTTCACCAGTCTGACCCGACTGGCAGGCCCCACTGGCCAATCCCATGTTGGCTCCGAATGTGTGTTCACCCACGGAGCCCGATTTTGTCCAGGACTCACTGCAGCAGGACGCGGCTTGCCCCCAATTCTCCCCACCAGCTGGCGTGACAGGCCACTGAGGCCGACACCTTTCTGGCGGGGCAAGAGTTCCCCTCCAGTGTCCCAGGTCAGGGGTGGGTCAGCAACTCTCTGCTGTCCCTGAGAGCTACGCCCCCGCCCCCGGCCTTCTGCAGCCCTGCGCCCCAGGGAGCTGACCAGCTCAGGCTGCGCTTGGCCCCCTGCTCCTTGCCCTCTGATGCGAGAACCTGGCAAGAGTGGTGGCCGAGTTCCTCTGATTATGGGGGCAGCACCAAGGCGGGGAGGGGGGCTCCCATGGCCGCAGCTTCATCCTGTACAGTCACCCCTCCCCTGACCTCCTCAGTGTCAGACCCAGGGGCCCCCACCACTGCCGTTGGCCCCAAGAACCCCGGGTGCACCCCCATCATTGGTTTCTCTTTTGTCTATTCACACATTTTTAAATTTTTTTAAAGATTTTATTTATTTATTTGACAGAGAGAGATCACAAGTAGGCAGAGAGGCAGGCAGAGAGAGAGGAGGAAGCAGGATCCCTGCTGAGCAGAGAGCCCGATGTGGGCCTCGACCCCAGGACCCTGAGATCATGACCTGAGCAGAAGGCAGAGGCTTTAACCCTCTGAGCCACCCAGGCGCCCTCACACCTTTTTTTTTTTTTAAGGTTTTATTTATTTATTTAATTGACACAGAGAGAGAGAGAGAGAGAGAGAGAGAGAGAGAGAGAAAGAGATAATGACAAGGGGAACACAAGCAGGGGGAGTGAGAGAGGGAGAAGCAGGCTTCCCGCCGAGCAGGGAGCCCGACGAGGGGCTCATCCGGATCATGAGCCGAGCAGAAGGCAGAGGCTTAATGACTGAGCCACCCAGGTGCCCCCTGTTCACAACTTTGAGAATACAAGTGACCCCTGAGCAGCACGAGCCCTCTTGACACGTGTATTATTTGCCTGTAAATACGGCACGGCGCTGGAGATACATTTTCTCTTCTGTACAGTTTCCTTAGTGCCACTTTCCTTCCTCTAGCTTGTTTTGTTGTGAGGATCTGTATTGTTCGTGTTATCGACAGGGCTTCTGGTCAACAGCCGGCTATTAGTAGTTGAATTTGCAGGGGGGTGAAGGTTACATGGGGAGTTTTGACTGCACAGGCTGGCGGAGGGGGCAGCCCTTGACTCCCAGGGTGTTCAAGGAGCGGCTGTCGTCCCAGCCACCAGCCACTCTCCAGGTCCCCGTAAGGGCGCACCAAGTCACTGCTCTTCCTTCGAGCACTTTCTGAGCGAATTCCTGGGAGAGGCAGCTCAGGGCAGGCTGTGGAAATGGCTCTTTCTCCGTTTAAAATCTGTCCTTATCATGGCCACTCCCACCCTCTGCTCTCTCTACCATGAGTCAGCCCTGTAGGTGTTGGGAGACAGCCTTGCCGCCCCCCTGCGCCTCCTTCCCTCCAGCCTAATCACCACCCCACCCCACCCCACGGAGTTTCCGGCCCCTCCCCAAACCGTCTTTGTTCTCAGTGCACACCCGGTGACTCAGGGTCCCCTTGGCAAGCAGGCCCAACCTGAACTTGGGCCCTTCTCGCTGATGCCAGGGGACAGTGGGGCTCAGAGCTACCAGGAAGGCTCCGGGCTTGGGATGGGGGGGGGGGCTGGGGGGCGCTGCCTTCCAGCTGTTGGTAGGCATGGTTTGAAGCAAGTCTGGGAGGCCTTTCCAATCAGACTGTCTGCACAATGGGGAGTGGAGGGCCGCTGCAGTTTGTGGGCTCGGATTCCCTTCTCATCCATGATGCACCCCCGCCAGCAGGGAAAGAGGCTGGCCCGGCAGCCGGGAACACCTGCAGGCCTAGCCGAGCTGGAATCACCTAGAGAGTTCTTAAAAGCACAGGTGCCCAGGGCCCTCCGTGGACCCACAGAACCAGATCTCACCAGGGATAGCAGTTAAACACCTGAGGGCTGGGGCCATGTGGCCTGGGTGGGGCTGCCACAGGCCTCCAGGCTGGGCCTGGTCGGCTCAGGGAGGACGGTGGGATGGGAGGGAGGCAGCGCGGCCTCTCGGTGCCAAGAATACCTGGACCAACTGGAATCGTTATTACTCAGAAGCATGAGCTGAGGCCTGGGGCTATTTCCATGACCGGTAATGCTTGGAGCATCGGCAACTGGGGTTTCCAGAATGTCCTGGAATAGTCCAGAATGTTCCATGTGCCTGGAGGGGACCACGAACCACGTGGGGTTTTTATCTCTTTTTTAATAATTGCAGAAGATGCGGAAAGGCTGGGCTTTGGATGTGGGGGTGCCCCTGGCCTACGCTGCTGGGTTCTCTCAGGGGTGGCCTCTAGCTATGTGGCAAGTATGTGCAAATCAGGTAAAGAGGCCTCTTCCGTCTGATGGAGCTGAAGGAGGTGTGGATGTCTCGCTGGGGGTGATGCCCCTCATGCGTCACATGGCGTACCTATTGACACGGGCTCGGGGACTCTACAGAGGGCTCCGGACTCTGAACTTGGTGATTTCATTTTTCGGCTGTGTGGATCATTTCCTAAAGAAACAGAGGAGCGATTCTGCGATGGGTTGAGTGTCTTTGTCCCCCTGCCCTCCCCTGCCCTGCAACACATGCAGACACTGAAGCCCAGCCCCAGTGGGATGGGGTTGGGTCTTTGGAGGGTGATGGGGCTAGATGAGGTCATAGGGGTGAGGTGTCACAGCATCAAAGGTCCCATTAGACTTGTCTCTTTTCCAGTGGCCCCCCTCATGGTGTCGGCTGAGCTTCTCCTTCCCTGCCCACCTCCCACGTGCTGCCTCTTCCCCTCTCTCCCCCCCAGCAAAGATAAAGCCCTGCACCGAAGGACCTCTTTCCTGATAAGGCCGTGGAGCAAGCATGCTCTGAGAGCTCCCATTGTCTTCCATACAGAACACAGAGAGTAAAACTAAGACCACAGTCATCTTGTCACCTGCAGGAGATTTTATTAGTCTTTCATCCATCACTGTTGTACAACATCTTTCTATAGTATTGGGGTTCCCCTCTTTGGAACCTCTGGAAACCATGGAACCTAGTTACTCAGTCCCCACCCATTCACCTCTCTATCCCCTCATCACCCATCCATCCATCCACCCACCATCCATCTACCCACCTACACTTCCTTCCTTTCTTCCATCCATCCATCTATCCATCCATCCATCATCTGTACATCCATCCATCCACCTATACTTCTATCAATCTACCCATCCATCCATTCAACCAATCAATCACCCAGCCATCTGTCCATCCACCCATCATCCATCCAGCCATCCAGCCAGCCATCTGTCCATCTACCCATCCACCTACCCTTCTATCCATCCACCCATCCATCCATTCAACCATTCAACCATCCATCCATTCAACCATTCAACCATCCCACCATCCATCCACCCACTCATCCATCCGCCTATCATCCATCCATTCATCACCCATCCATGCAACTATCTGTCCATCCACCCACACTTCTAGCCATCCAACCATCCATCCACCTGCCCTTCCTTCTATTCTCTTTCCCTCCCTATTATCTTCTTTCCTCCTATCCAGTAAACAGGTGCTGATCACCCGCCATCTCTACTGTTCCCTGGTTGGTGTCCACTGGGAAATGAGTCTTTCCTGACTGAGGCGCCTTGAGGCTGAAGGCCAACATGTTGAGGGCTAGCCCCAGAGAAGTAGCACAGTCAACGAGTATGCCTCAACTCCATGACTCCCACGGACCCTGGCTCAGGTTGTTTTCTCATGCCTCACTCTCTCATGGTTGGCTTCATGCTTTGCATTCTGGATGGCAATAACCCAGCTATCTAAGTTGTGGTTCGTGGAGGTTTAATTAGCTACTCGGCTTCCACTAAGTGAAACCTGAAAGCAGGTGAGTGGAAGCACCTGGTACTGGTGGGGGCTGGGAAGTGACACCTGAAGCCGGAGGGGGTGATGGCCCAGGAGAAGGTGCAGTAAGCACCGGAGAAGACGTCTCCTGAGGGGTCCTGCCCTCTGACCTGGAAACAGGAAGCCCCACAGAGAGCAGGCAGGCATCCTGACAGCATGTTCTTCTATGGGCTTGGGGTGTGGTCTTCTCCTACCCCTGGGACCCTCTGCCCAGAGGAGGCCAGACCCAGAACCCTGGCTCCCTGGTGATGGGTTGGCTGGTGCCACCATGAGCTAGCACAGCAAGAACCTTGCCCTCCCACCCCTCATGCTGGAGGGCGGCAGGCTTTCATGAACCCTTACCCCAGTGTGATGGCTGGGCCTCTGCCTCGGTTTCCCTCCTCCCACCTGTACCGGGAGCCTTTCCTTAAACCTGTGCAGCTTAGCTGGGGTCGGCGGTCCTCTTGTGAGCCTTTTCTGTCCCGGGCACTGCCATGGCTCGGGTGTGTGTCCGTCCTGCCCTGCCCACCCGCCTCACGCTCCTGGGATGGGCATTAAAAGAAGGAGCCATGCTTGCACGTGAGGTGCCGATGGCTGCCCCGATGGGGGGTCGGCGGAATGCTCCTGGAGGTCACGGCCCAGCATCTGGGCGTTCAGGGCTTGATGAGGTTCCCGTCCACCGGGATGGATCTTTAATTTGCCACCTGCTCCTGCTATATACTCATTCACTGCTTTGCCGGTGCCGGATGATTGCAGAAGGCTCTCGCCGGTCCCCACCTTTGGACAACAGGGCCCTGATGGGAAACGAGTTTCTCTCTTTTAGTGACAGGCCCGAAGGGTGAAGTTGGGAGGGCCTTTGGAGTCCTGAAATCAAGACCCAGAGAAGAGCCCCGCGTGGGCCCGAAGGAGGCCCCCTCCCTGCCTGCAGCCTGGGTGCAGAGCGGCCTCCTCGCGGGATGTCTCTGGGGCTCTCGGCGGGAGCCCTCCGCGGCTGCTCTCCCAGGACCAGGCCTGGAGAGACTCCCAGCGCCGGCTTCCGGGTTTGGCCGGGGTCAGTCCCTGTAATAGCCTCCCTCCTGGGACCCGGTCTCTCCACGGCAGGAGGCGGCAGCGTGGGAAACGGCTGGGACAGCCACAGGGCCCGCTCTGATGAGACCCCACCGCCCTCCGTGCTGGTCCCCGTACGAGGCAGGAGGGGCGCCCGGGGTGGGGGGCAAGGGTTCTACGCGCCACATCCCTGCCGTGCTCAGGAGGACCGTCCACTCCCCGCGGTCCTTTCCACGGGCTGCACACTCAGTAGGAATTCCATCCACGAAGCTCTCCCCTTGCACAGTCACCAGACGGCCTTGCTTCTCACGGGGATGAGACTCAGGCAGGGGCCTGTCCTTGGGGGCGGGGAGGGGGCACGGTAGGCCCTGTACAGCTTCAGGGCCTGGATCGGTTAGACCCCCCCAGGCTGCTGATCCACCCCTGCCCTCCGGGACTCTGGAGGCCTCTATGGGCCAGCGGCGGGCTGGCCTCAGCGCGGGTGGAAGCCGCTCAAGGGGCTGGCGGCCGGGGCGGTGGGGGCCTAGGCGCAGCCCTCTGTTCCGGCAGGAGGGTCGGCCCTCGCCAGGGTGCGTCACAACACCCACGTCTCCACCAAGTCGCATTGCAGTCTTGCGCCTGTTGGGTCCTAATTACTGCGTACGGGAGCCCTGGCACACTCAGACCTGCCCCCCTGGGGGTTCAAGTCTGATGGGCAGGCTGACATCGACCCAGAAGCCACCGGCCTGGTAGCCCCGGGCGTCTGGGACTTCGGCAGCCCCAGGAGGCAGGCTGCACAAATGGGCCCCTGCTGGGGAGGGGGGTGGGTGGCACCCACGGCAGATCCCTCGTGAGCTGAGATCTGAGAATGGCAAGCACACCACCCACCAAGGCGAGGCCCGTTTGCTTTCGGGGCAGAGCTTGGATTGGCGAGGTCGGAACGGAGGTCAGTGGAGGGAGCCAGGGTGGGACGCGGTGTGGGTGTGGAGAGAGGACGCAGCCAGGTGTGCGACGTGTGCAGAACACTTTCTCTCCTCAGACCCACCCATCGGGGCAGGTGCCGGCTGGTTCTGGTCCCAGCCTGGAACCCCCAGGCCCGGTGCCCCGCGGCCTGGCCTGCGGCCTCCCGCTCCCGGGCTGCACTGACCTTTGCCCTGCTGCCTTCTCACGGGTCTTGTCTGCGCGGAGCTGGGCCGGGGAGGAAGGTGCTGCTTTCCCACCGCGAGCCCACGGCCGCTGCCTCTGCCCTGGGTTATCTGAGAAGCCAACCCTGCCCTCCCTCCTCCACATCTCTTTGCAGTAACGATCTTTTATTGTCTGAGACATTTTGAGTGATGGCTTCAAAGGCCCGCGGAGGGAGGCCGGAGGTCCGGGGCGGGTCAGGGCCCGACTCACACCTGCTGCAGACAGAACATCCTTCCTGTTGAGCCGAGGGGAGGGGACTGAGCCACTGGCCCAGGGCAGGAGAAGGCCGAGCTCGACCCCAGGGCAGACCCTTGCCTGCTCGCTTCCTGCGGGCCTCACAGGGACAGGTGGGCTGCCTGGGGGCGGTGACGCTCCATGGGGCCGCAGGGGGCAGTCATTTTGGTTCCACAGGGGGCCACGTAAAGACATCAGGAAGTTGCTTTGTCGGGGAGTTGGGGGTGTGGTCGGCATGCAGTGGGTGAGAGTCAGGGGTTCCCCTTGATATCCTGAGGTGCATACAACAGGCTTGCCCTGGAAAGAGTGCCGGGGGAGGACGCCTTCCCTGGGGCAAGGCCCACCCAGCCTCAGTGGTGGGGTGAGGCTGGGATTCCTGTGGTCCCGTGCCCCCCTCCCCACCCCCAAGGACAGACTCTGCACTCACCGTGGCCCCTTGGGGCTGAGAGCACTGGCCCACTATTTTTCTATCTTTAATAAAGAGTTACTGTGTACACTGGGCTGGACTTTAAGAATAACACGTGCGAGGGCCCTGAGGCGCGATCCCCCAATGGTTTAACAGCCGTCTGTTGAGCTGAGAAGCTGGAAGACAGAAAGTCCCCCCGGGGAGCCTCGGGATCAGGCCCAGCTTGGGGGAAGGTGCCTCTGTGGGGGCCCTGGGTCCCCAGACCACACTCATCAGCTTTTTTACTTTATTATCTCTGCGGGAACAATGCTGACTGCAGCCAGGCCATCCATGGGGGTTTTTGATATGAGAAAAATGGCAAATCCTGGGATTGCTGCCCTGGTGACAGGGACAGGACATTGCCCATCCTGCACGTGGGTAGAGAGGCAGCCCGGATGGCGGGGCTAGCAAGTGTTGGACCCCACCCAGCACTCGGGTCAGGACGGTCCTGAAGGCTCTCCCGGGGTTGGCTGACGCATTCTGAGTACGCAGGGCGGCGAGGGGGCAGTCCAAGGGGACGACTGCAGCTGTCCTCCCAGGGCCCCGCGGCCCCTGGTCAGGGTGACCACGCCTGCCACATCCTTCTGCAGGCACCCAGAAGGGCTGACACCCCAGGGGTCTGGCTGAGAGGACGGGGTGCTCGTCCTTTGCGAATACGTCCGCTGTGCTGCAAAACCGCTCTGCTGGTCTTCAAACTTGGCGGATAAACTTCCCGGCAGAGATAATATCCTAGCAACCTCTCGGGTAACCCGGACACCCGCGGCTGGAGTTGCAAAGTTGTTTACATTGAGTTTTATGGCATTTGAGAGAACTTGGCTATTTTGAAGCTGGGAGGATGGTTGTTCAGAATTTCCAAAAGTTGATCCTGGGGCAGAGGGGCCTAAAAACAGATGGACTGACTTTTCAGGAACGTGAACTCTAAACTTCCAGCGCACCCCTGGGCATTGGGAGGCCGCTGGGCTGGGCGAATCCGCGTCTTCCCTGTGGAACCACGTGTCCAGGCCACGGCCCCCGCCCCCGCTCTGCCTCCTCCAGCTGCTCCCTTGCTGGGAAATGGGGGTGGGGGGTGCGGAGGGGGCACGGCGCCTGGGGAAAAAAAATGAGCGAAAGATGACAAAAGCTTTAGGGGTAGGACATAAGAGGCACTCGATATTTGTTGGGAGAAAAACGAGTTATGCGTTCTTTTAATACTGATGACAATTACAACATTAATGTGATTGTTCTTTCACTGTTATTACTGTTTCAGAGAGATCTGGAGACAATGCAAAAGGGAAAAAAAGGAAAGAAGGGAGGGAGGGAAGGAAGGAGGGAAGGAGGAAAAAAAAAAAAGAAAAAGTGTAAGTTCCTGGAAGCCAGGCCCTCAGATCAGGTGGCAATACGGTGTGATGGGCCCTATGGGGCAGACTGATAGTCTGAACAGCCGCGGGGAGGGGGTCTGCATAGTCCCAGGTGCTGTGTGTGATGGATCCAGACAGGTGAAGGCTCTTGGATTTCTTCTGTAATTCTCTGCTTTCATTTGCAGCGAAAAATTTCCACGTGTAGAGGACTGATTTCAATTCCCTCCTCCATGAAGCCTGTGTGCCCATCCTTTGCCTGTGTCCCCGTTGGGCAGCTGGCCTTCTGTTGGTCCTCAGTAGTGCTGCTTGCCGGACCATCGTGGCACGTGTCCCATCTGAGAACTCGGACCCCAGGCTGTAATGAGTCAGGATGAGTGTCTCATGACCGGTTTGAGGCCTTTTGTGCCTGGCAACGGTGGACCGGCCACATTCGAGGTGGTCCCCGAGGAACTCCGACACACCCAGGGTGTCCACAGACCCTAGCATCAGCTAAAAATAAACTATTATAGTTTCAAGGCTTGACAGTTTGGGGGTCGTTTCATTAATGCAAAACCTGTCCTAGATCAACTATTACATTTTTTTATTGATTTGTCAATGCTATTTATTCCTTCAGGAAAATAGTTCTTAACCGTTCATATGAATGACACATTTTTAGTTATTTCTTTTTGACGCTGTGGCATTTGCTATTGAAAGATTACTCAACTTTATAGTCAGCTGGCTCTTTCTCAGAGATTTTTTTTTTCATATATAAGAAGGCCTTGTCTATTCCAATAATTTTTTTATTTTAGATCTTCCTGTTTTCTTTCTCCTCTCCTTTTCTTTTTATGGCTTTTTAAAGAGAGAACTAAAATACCACAAATTCACCCATTTAATAGTGTATATTCACAGCGTTGTGCAAAGTAACTACCATTTGAATTTAGAATATTTTCATCAGCCCAAAGGAAACTTGGACCCAGTTAGTAGTCATTCCCTATTCCTACCCTAGCCTCCAACTTCAGACACCCGCTACTCTACTCTCCAGCTCTGCTGATTTGTGACTTCATAGAAATTCCAGATCGAATGGAATCATGTGATTTATGGCCTCTTGCTACCTGCTCCTCTCACTTGGCGTGAGTATACTGAATTTTATCTGTAAGTAACACAGATCAATACTCCCTCCCTTTGAATGACTGGGTAATACCTGGTTTTCACACTCGGATTGTTCCTGGTTTGGGGCTGTTGTGAATGATGCAGTTAGGAACATGTTTGCATAAGTTTTTGCATAGACATGTTCTCACCTCTCCTGGGTGTGGGAAGAGCTGGGCCATCCGGTAACCCTACGTCTGGCATTTGGAGGAACGGCCAAACTGTTCTCCAAGGCAGTTGCTCCATTTTGTAACCCACCAGCAGCGGATGAGGGTTTCCAGCTTCTCTACCTTCTCACCTATGCTGGTTCCGGTCTGTTTTTATAAATGTGTGTCACTGTTTCTCACTGGGGTTTTGATTAGCATTTCTCTAATGATCCATGATATCAAGGTCTTTTCATCTGCTTGCTATTTGTACCTCTTCTTTGCCCATTTCTAAATTGGAGTTTTGTCTGTGATTGTTGAGTTGTAAGCGCTCTTTATATATTCTGGAAACAAGTTCCTTATTAGGTATATGTTTCAGAAATCTCTTTCTCCCATTCCTTGGGTTGTGTGTCCATTTCCTTGATGGCAGTGTTTGCAACATAAATAATTTTGTTTTTAACGAAGTCCGGTTTACCTATATTTTTTTTCTCTGCTTGCTTTTGGTGTTGTATTCAAGAAGTTTTGCCCAACCCAAGATCATGACGATTCAGTCCTATATTTTCTTCTAGGAGTTTTATAACTTTATTTTATTTTATTATTTTTTATTTTATTTTAATTTTTTAGTAGGCTCCACTCCCAGTGCAGAGTCCAACACTAGCTTGAACTCCCAGCCCTGAGATCAACACCTGAGCTGAGACCAGGAATCAGACACTTAACTGATAATTTATAATGTTGGCTCTGACACTCAGGGCTCTGATCCGTGTTTAGTGAGTTTTTCTGTATGATGTGAGGAAGGGATCTGACTGAATTCTTTTGCATGTAAATATGCAGTTGTCCCAGCATCATTTGTTGAAGAGATTCTTCTTTCCCCATTGAGTGGTCTTTGGTGTGCTTGTCAAATATCAGGTGACTGTAACTGAGGTTTACTCTGGACCCTCTATTCTGTTCCATTGATCGCCGAGTCGATCTCCTTACAGTGCTGCCCTATCTTATTACAGTGACTCTGTAGCAAGTTCAAAATGGGGAAGGAAAGGAAAGGAAAACTGTCCAAGATTGTTGGGTCATTCTGTACGAATAGAAGGATCAGCTTGTTAATTTCTGCAGAAAAAAAAACCACACACACACAAAAACAAACAAACAAAATCTCCAAAAAACCAAGAGCCAGCTTGGATTTTGATGGGGATTACATTGAATTTGTGGATAAATTTAGGGGAATATCTCCATCTTCATAATGTTAGATCATAACATTGTTAAATCATCTGATGCGTGAACACAGAGTTCTTCACCATTTCTTTAAGTCTTTAATTTTGTATATTTCCACAATGTTTTGTAGCAGTCAGTTTACAAGTCTTACACTTCTTCTTTTAAATTTCTTCTTAAGTATTTTCTTCCTTTTGCTGTTACAAATGGGGTTGTTTTCCTAATTTGACTTATAGTTTCATTTCTGATGTGTAGAAATACAACTGATTTTTTTTTTTTGTACATTGATCTTGTCTCCTGCCACACTGATGAACTAGGTTATCAGTTCAAGTAATTTTGTTTTGGTATGTGTGGATTCCTTTCTCTTTTCTGGATATAAGAACATAGCACCTGTGAATAAATATAGTTTCATTTCTTCTAACTGGGATGCCTTATATTTCGTTTCCTTGTCTAATTGCTCTGGCTGGAGCCTCCAGTGAAATGTTGAATCGAAATGCAGAGAGCAGATATCTTCGCTTTGTTTCTGATCTCAAGGGGAAACCATCCAGTCTCTTATCAAGCTGATGTTAGATGTGAATTTTTCATAGTTGCTCTTACAAGACGGAGGAAGTTCCCTTCTATTCCTAGTTTGTTGAGGGTTTTCATCGTGAAAGACCGCTACATTTTGTTAAATGCTTTTTCCATGCCTGCCCGGATGAACTTGCGGTGTTCATCTATTCTAACCATATGGAATATTATATTGATTGATGTTCTTAAGTCAAACCAGTGTGGCATTTCTGGGATGAATGTCACGTGGTCATAGTGCATAATCTTTTTATATGTTGCTACATTTGTCTTGCCGATATTTCGGGGAGGGCTTTTGCACTTATGTTCCTAAAGATTTCTAGTATTTGCTAATAGACTATTTCAGGCTTCTTTCACTAATATTCTTAAGAGAGATTGGTGGTTTTTGAAATTTTGTTCTATCTTTATTAAATTCAGTGTCAATGTCACACTAACTTTTTTCTAAAGATTTTTGAAATTTTCTACTTTCCATACCCTGAAACAGTTAAAATGACATTGGAATGACTTGTTCCTAAAAATCATGGTAGAATTCACCACTATGTGCTGTGGTGCTATTTTGGAATGGAATAGAACTATCTATTTAAGAACATTGTTCCTGAGTGCCTGGGTGGCTCAGAGGGTTAAGCCTCTGCCTTCGGCTCAGGTCATGATCTCAGGCTCCTGGGATCGAGGCCCGCATCGGGCTGTCTGCTTAGCAGGGAGCCTGCTCCTTTCTCTCTCTCTGCCTGCCTCTCTGCCTACTTGTGATCTCTCTCTCTCTGTCTGTCAAATAAATAAAACAAAATTAAAAAAAAAGAACTTTATATTAAAAAAAAGTCGTTATTGGGTGCCTGGGTGGCTCAGTCGTTAAGCGACTGTCTTCGGCTCAGGTCATGATCCCAGAGTCCCGGGATCGAGTCCCACATCGGGCTCCCTGCTCTGCGGGAAGCCTGCTTCTCCCTCTCTCACCCCACCCCCCCGGTTGTGTTCCCTCTCTGGCTGTGTTTCTCTCTGTCAAATGGATAAATAAAATCTTTAAAAAAAATTATTATTGGTAATTGGGTCATTTTCCTTTTTTCTGTCTCTTCTGGGGTTTGAATTATAATTTACATTTTCTTAGAATCAATTTCATCCATGTTTACTCATTTATGTGCATAGAGTTGACCAAAACATCTTGTGGTTCTATTCATTTTCTCTGTTGATATTTCTCTATTTGTATTTTCTTATTCTGTGCATGTGTGCCTATGTATTCTCCCTTTTTTCCTGGTTAATTCAGTTGCCTTACCTGGCTTTTCCCTCCACAGTCCTGGCTCGGAGCCGTCCGTGGCCCATCCTGCCCAGTCGCCCCCCACCCTCTCCTGTTGTGTGGGCTCAGCCCCGTGCTGTGGTCTGAAGGTTCTTTACTCTTCCTCCTACTGTGTCCTTCGATGGTCTCTTTGGGGTCAACCTCGGCTTTGCATCTAGTTCTTGACCCAAACAAGCCCCCATCATTTCCTGGCTACAGGGTGAGGAACAGACTAGATGGGGTAAGTGGGGAGGGGACGGTCTGCCGGGGGGTCCAGGACTTGGGGATCAGATTGTGCAGCTCACGCGTTACCATTCATTGCTGTCAGCATTCCTTCCTGGGGTCACAGGACTCGGGCAAGACTACAAGACTGAAGACGGAGTGGAGCTGTTTTTCCAGTCTCTCAGCTTGCCTCTACCCTCTGTCAGATCTCCAGGAGCTCTTGGGGAGAAAGAGCCAGGGGTCTAAAGGCAACGAGGGAATGTGATCGCACAGCCTGGAAGGACAGCGCCCCCAGCTGGCCCCGCTCCTGGCCCTGCATGCGGAGGCTGGGGGCATCGGTCGCCGGCAGGAGGGACCGGCCAGCTCTGTGGAGCCCTGGGCAAGGTGTGCGGACCCAGCCTTCAGCGGGGTGATGGCCAGCAGCCCTCCTTCCCTCCGATGCTGACAGAAGAAAGAACCCCACAAAATCAATACTTCTCAGATGGGTTTTGGGCTGTTGGCTTAGTTTATCAGCCATCCCGTGTGTGGTTTCCTTTAGGAAATAGAACATTCTGGAGAGTAGGCCCTCAGGCATCATCCTAGTCACGTGGCCTTCAGGCTGCTCTGCAGAGATGGGTAAGGGGGAGGCCAGCTGGGGGTCTGCCTGCTGCCCAGGACCCTCCCCCGACAGGTCCGGGCTCCTCTGAGCTCTACACTGGTCACTTCCCGCCCTTGCCAGACTGCTCCAGCTGGGGGTTCCGGGTCCCCACGCCATTTCTACACCACTGCCCTGTGCCAGTAAGGAAATCGAGGGCCAGCTGGGGCCGCAGCAGGTGCAGGGCTGAGTCAAGATGCCCCCAGTCCTGCCCCAGCCGAGGCACGCAGGGTCAGGTGTGGCCCCACACGGGGAGGCGTCCACGTCGGAAGCAGGCACAGTGCGGCCCGCCTGTGTCCTCTGTCCCCTCTCTCAGGGTCTCTCGGTTTAAATCAGCACACAGAGCTAGAGCCCATGCAGACAGAGTGCCCTGTGCACAACTCAGCTCCTCTCTGAACCAGGGGGCGCAGTTCCCAACCCAGGGGGCCCCTCTGCCCCAGGGCCCTTCCCGCATGGTTCTGGGCCAACCCCATCGCCCCACCACGCCTCCGTCTCCTCTGTCGTCCCTGCCCCACCTGCGAGTAGCCGGGGTCCGTCTTGGGGTGGTTGTGGGGCATCTTGGTGAAGGGGCTCCCAGTGAAGGGTCAGCCAGACCCAGAAACCAGCACTAATCGGAGGGGTGAGGGTCCCCCGGGAGCTGGGTGTGCTGGGGGTTCGCTCACACACAGGAGTCATGCCCTGGGCTCTTCCCATGTGCCGGGTCCTAGAAGGAACAGATCTAGGCAGCGGCAGCTCTGGGAGCCGGCAGGGAGACTGGGCCCTGGAACCAGCTTCCTGGGGTCCCACTGAGAAAGAACTGTTTCCCCAACTCCTGGCTTCAGACTTCCGCCTGTGACACCCCATCAAATGCAGTTTTTCCGTGAGGCTAACCCAGGTTAGATTTCAGAGTCTCTCTGGAGCAGGTGCCTTCCAGGGTCCTGGAAGGGGCCCCGAGCTTTGCGTTCCCAAGGTTACAGGTTTTGGGTTTTTTTTTTTTCAGTGAAGTTTGCAAAAATAATCAATTTTTATGTGGCAGACACATTCACTCTAGGGTGACAGGGAGAGATGGAGGGGTCCCAAAGAGTCACATTCTTCCATAATTCTCATCCTCTGAGCTTGGGCAGATCCCAGGACCTACGTGTAGCCAACAGAATATGGCAAGTGGGATGGGGTATCGCAGCTGCGAGTGTGGGGTGTGATAGGGCGAAGGCGAAGGGTCCTCGCAAATGTCATTAAAATCCCTAATCTGTCGACTTTGGGTTCATCCCAAGAGTAAGCCTGGTGGGTCTGACCTAATCAGGAAAACCTTTAAAAGAAGGCCACGGCCTCCCCTGAAGTTGGAGACTCTGCCCCTGGCTGGCTCTCTCAGGAAGCAAGCTGCCAGGAGTTCTAGAGGTGCTGGAACATGGCCTCTGTTGACACCTCGAAGGGGCTTGGGGACGGTCCTTCGCTGAGGCCAGACCAGACGGGCTGTGCCCTCTTCGCCTTCAACGCTGCTCCCTCTCCCCCTGCTAAGCTGAATCCATCACACTCAGGCAACTGTGGCCGCCTCGTGCCTTCTGGCCTTGGGGTGGCCTTACTCCCCCCGCCAGAGAGACTCCCTTCCATCTGGTGTGGTCCGTGTGGCCGTGCTGCCTGCCCTCGCCCCACACTCAGCTTTGCAGGGAGGGAGGGGCTGGGGCCAACACTTTGAAAGAGTGGGTACAGCTTCCTATCCGTGCCCAGGGCTGGCTGCAACAAGTGGGCACCGACGGGGGGCTCACAACAACACGGGCTCCTTCTCCCTCAGTCTGGAGGCCAGAGGGCTGAGGTCAAGGTGTGGACAGGACCGCACTCTCTCCGGAGGTCCTGGGGAGGGTCCCTCCTGCCTCTTCCAGCCTCTGGGGCCCCAGGCGTCCCTCCAGCTTCCTCTGCCTCCGTGATCACACGGCCCCCTGCTCGGCCCCCCTCTCCTTTCCCTTGTACGGTACAGTTAACAATCCAGGAGGACTCTGAGCTCTGAGTTCTTAGCTTAATCACATCTGCAAAGACCTTCTCCCCCAGAAGGCCTCCCGCGCAGGTTATGGGGGTTGGGATGAGGAGAGTTCTTTGGGGCTCACCACTCTTCAATCCACTGCAACCCTACTCAGAATCCTGTCCACAAGTAAGCAGGAGGCAAGTGTGCCTTCAGCAGGGTGTGACAGGAAGGCAGAAGCGGAGAGGAGCAGGGACGCATCCAGGAGGAGAAGGTGTCCAGGGAGCATCTCCACAGGGTGACACTGAAGTCCAGACCGGGTGGCTGGGTAGGAGGCCACCCTGTGGAGCTGTGGGCAGAGCAGAGCCCACGGAAGCAGGCCGGGGTGAGAGTGGAGGGCTAGCACGCCTAGATGGTTGTGAGTGACGGGGAGACCCATGGAGACGGTCTCCCAGAAGGAGAGACAGTTCCCTGGCTGCTGGGTGACAAGGGAAGGGCTCCCAGGGACACGGGGCTGTGCAGGGAAAGTCCCCCCGCCTCCTCAGGACCAGGAGACCGGGTGTCTCGGGGCTGACTGTCTTGTTTCTGCTTGAAGTGAGGACTGGACACGGCGGGAGCCCAGGGAGGTCAGGCAGGGCCTTCTTTTTCTTTCTGTATCCCCAATCCTACCGCCGCTCTGAGGGTCTGGAGGGAGGCTTCTCGGAGGTGACCAAGCAGATGCCAGTGGGCATTGGAGGCAGAGGGCCTGTGAGGTTGGGGGGTTGTCTGCAGCCACCAGTCCGAGAGAGGCCAGGGGGTGGGCGGCAGGAGAGGCGGGGACTGGGTGAACAGGGTCCCACCAGGGGCCGGCTCCCGGCTCCCTAGTCTCCATCCAACACCCGCCCCGCCTCGAGTAAGCCGGCCGCAGCTGGTGTCTGAGACGCACAGCCTGAGGTGCGTCTGGATGGGCGGGGGAGTGTCCCTCGGGAGCGGGGGACGTCGGACAGCAACCCCCCGCACACTGGCCAGGCCTGGACTCGGGAGCCGGCCGCTGCGTGGGAGTCTCTCCCCAAGAGACACCAGGTGGGGAGGACAGAGGCCGGCTCGCACGGGGTGCTCGGGGCGGGCGTGCTCACGGCTGCTCCTCCAGTTTCCCAGAATTACAAAGTGGTCACAGAGTGTGGGCTCTGGAGACCGAGGCGATGGTTCAAGTCCCCGCTGCCCCCGAATTACCAGCTGGGAACCTGGGCTGTTCCTTCAGTCTTTCTGAGTCTTGATTTCTCCTCCAAAGAGAGTCAAAGTTGGGGGCTCAGGGGCTCGCCTCCCTGGATCCTGGCTGTGACCTTGGACCGTTGACGTGCACCTGCCCCCGCCAACCCAGGGCTCTGTCTGCCCCCGTGAGAAGCTGCTGCCACTCCTCACCAGACGCCGTGGCTTCACACGTGAAAGGCTGATCTCTTATTTACATTCCGGTTCGATGCAGGTCGCCCGCAGGAGCAGCAGGTAGAATCTACTCCAGGAGGTCATTCGGGGATCCAGGTTCCTTCCGGCTTGGGGCCTTCTTGGGGCTTCAGAATCTTCCTCCAGATGCCCCTGCAGGGGAGCCGACGGGCCAGACCTGGACTGTTTCCACGCACAGGCCACGGCCACACTGAGTGCAAGTGCGGCTGGGGCGTGCGGACGGGCTGTGTGTCCAGGAGCAGAGAGAGCAGAGAGAGCTGAACGGCCCATCTCACTGCTTCATCTCCCGCCGCTGCTGGGGGCAGCAGGGAAGGGGTGTGGAGGGCCCTGGACGGCCTGGCCTGGGGGAGCCCTGTTCGTTGTCACCATGGTCACATCAGAGTCGACTTTGAAATCCCCGAACGAGGCCGCCAGGGTAAGCTCAGACCTCACAGGGCCCCTCACGCCGTTGGCTCTCCGGAGTAAGAAATTTTTCTTTCTGGGCAGGAGAGTCTGTCGCCAGCCGCCTCCTGGAAATCCCTTAATGTTATTATTCCTTTGTGGGGAGGCTCCAAACATTCTCTCATATTTAAAACAAAACGGAAAAACCCCGGACACAGTTTCAAAGACCTTTTTTTTTCCTTAAATCGAGGATCTCCAGGAGGGTCATCCCTGCTGGGGATGGACTGGGGGGTCCCGCTGGGGGGTCCCGCTGGGTGTGAACAAAGTGAAGGCAACCCTCAAGCAGGGTCTCGCCGAGGTCGGGCCCACCTGCGCCAACTGCAGGCGGCAGGAGGCACGTTGTCTGCAGACGCCTCGCCCCCTCTGGTTCCCTTTCCAACCCTCACTGCGGGGTCAGAGAGCAGAACGTTCTGGAACCTGGCTGTGCATTCAACTCAAAGAGGCACTTGCAGAAATGCAGATCCCCAGGCCCCATCTTAGTTGCCGCGACGCTGAGTGGCAGGCAGGAGTGCTGCGGCACCTGAAGCTTTAGCAGGTGCACTGATGAGGTGCTGACTCGGTCGGTCACGGCCTGGAGCTCGGGGACCTGGCTGCAGGGGAGAGTCGGGTGGGCTGTTGGCCATCTGGAGGGGAGGGTAACACATGGGCCCCAGTCACAAACCTCACCCAGGACGGAGCCCGCTGGTCCCCACCCCAGGTTCGCGGCACGTTGTGCACTGGGTGGGGCCACGGGCTTTTGGTCACTGTATCTTTGTGGATTCCACTTGAGGGCCCGGGAGGCTGAGGGCCAGTGACGCCCACGTGGTGGAGCCGGGCTTGAGTCCGGACACGCCTCCCTTCTGGGGCCACAGAGCGGACAGTCTGGGCTGCTGCCCTGCGGAGCCCCTCTCTCCCACCTGCCGGGGCCCATGAGCAGGTGTCACCATGCAGGTCCCTCCCGGGGGCCCTGGTGAGCCCCATAAGTGCCTCTAAAAAAAGGATGTGAAATTCAGGGTGTAGCAGGAACCGTGTTGCGAGGACAATTCAGGCCCACCTGGCCATTTCCAGTGCGGTGTCACCAGCAGCTCTAAGCTCTAAAACGCTCTCATTGTCGCAAAAGGAAACTCTGTGCCCCTTAAGCAATAACTCCCTCTTTTCCTCCAGCCCTAAATTCTGGCCACTACAGGTCTACATGCTGTCTCTGCAGATTTCGCTACTCCGGGCATTTTGTGTGAACAGGGTCGTGCATTCCGTGGCCTTCCGAGTCTGGCTGCTTCCACCAGTCGTCATGTTGGTAGCGTGTGTCTGCGCTCCGTGCCTCCCGTGGCTTCCCACACCCCTGCCACCTCCTCACTGCAGAGCGGGGACTGCTCTGGGGGGTAGGAGGGGGAGGAGACAGCTCTGAGGGGGAGGAGGAGATGAGGGCACACAGGTAGGACTCATGCCTGGCGGGGGAGGGCCTGCCTTAAGTCCCAGGCCTCCGTCTGGTCTTCTGCCCACCCCAGGTGAGCCTGTGGAGCAGGAACCCACAAATGCATCTCAGATGCTCGGGAGGCTGGAAGCAACAGATGGACCCCTGCGGCGGCAAGCCGGGCTTCCGCCTCCCTGCTCTCCTCCAGCCCGGGGGTGCCTACGCCAGCGACTGGCCTTTTATAAATGATCTCATTTGGACTATGTTTGAAAAGCGCCATCGGGGTGGGCTGCTCCCACTGACCTGTCAGACCCATTTCCCCCTCAACAGCCCTGGGCTGGCCAGAGATGCTCGTGTGACGTGGGGGGACCATCTTCCCACCAGACGGGGTACTCAGACTTCATCCACTGCCAGCCTGTGTTCCTGGGCTGGGGGGCAGCCCCCCCACCCCTCCTGCCCCAGATCCCTTCCTTCTAGGACCCAGCCCATCCCGGGAGCCCCTTCCTTCTGCAGCTGCTGCAGCTGACGTGGGAGCCCCTTCCTGGGGCTGTCCTGCCCGGGGCTTCGGATGGGCCACTGGTTCCGGCCAGTGGGAGGCGTGACCCCACGCTCGTGGCTGGAGGAAACCATTTATCATCACGGAAGGATCTGGCTGCCGGCGTGTTTATCTAGAGGAAGGAAATGAACTCTTCATCTCCTGCAAGGGGCGTCTGGCCTGCCCCGCTGTCCGCTCCATGCGTGGGGGAATTCTAAATAACGAGTCCCATTTGTCAGTGCGTGTTTAGTGTCTCCCGCTGGGCTCTCGCTGATCATTCCCTGGGTGCCGCGCTTTACTGCTGCTTCCTCCTTTAAATAAACTTGGCCATAAATTTAATTCTTGTCGGAGCTGAGCTCAGAAACCTGTCCCAGCAACTCAGGCCAGCAAGGCAGTGTCCAGAGCGGACGGCCCAGGACACCTGTGGGTGAGCGGGCTGCCTGCCGTGGCGAGGGGGGCTGCAGTCCCGAAGGCTCAGGGACGACGGGGTCTGATTTTCCACATTTCCAAGCCCAGGAATGAGTAGTAAAAAAAAAATCTCACCTGGCAACTGGCAAGGAAATGCTGGAGTGCAATTGCATGAATCTAGTAGCCTGTGCCAGTCTGGGGGTCGCTGGCCAATGGGTCTGCTCAACTAACAGTATCTCCTGAATTAACGCCTGTGGCTTTGCAGCTCTAGTGTCCCCCAGACCCTAAGGGTTAAGTGGCTCTGGGGGCCAGAACATGGGCCATGCAGCTCTCCTTCCACCCATGCAACTATCTACCCACCCATCCAC
>PITA01013091.1:0-58989 GCA_004023965.1 Spilogale gracilis
GGAAATTGAAATGTTCGAAGTGTTTAGCAGTAAGAAGAAAAAGAAGTAGACACTAAATTTTGAATAATACAATTCACAGGATGTTTCATGAGATGTCGACTGAATTCTCTAGCCACAAAGAATCTATTACACAAGATACATTTACAAAAATTAACCATGCCCTAGGTTATAAAATAGCGTCAATATTTTCCAAAAGTTCAATGTCATACTCTGGTCTGCTTCTCTGGTCTCCATTCTTGGCAAAAGAAAATTAAAAGTTAAGACAAAATAATGAGCTTAAATGTAAGAAATTCCACCGAGCCCCTGGCTTTGTTCTTGCTGTCCCAGGGTCAGGTAACCAAGGTGACGATTCCCTTGCCGTATTGAATGTTTTGCTTATACTTTCATGTAATACGCATCCAGACTGGCCACATTCAGGGGGCTGGGGGAACTCTTAAGGGGAGACCCACAAGGAAAGTGAAAATTGTCCGGCATGTTTAAATGCACCAAGAGGGAAAACAGCATCATGGCATTGCCACTGGGGTCCTGGGGCTTATAATAGACTCAAATATCCGGGCTCTGCTCCCTGAGGTTGGTGTGACAGCCAACATGCTTAGTTTCAGAGTTCATGTCTCTAAAGCAAAAGTTTAAACTTCTCATTTCAGAACAGTGCTTTTGTCTTCCAAAAATACAACAGCATTCTATATTACTTAGATAGTGTGAATTTAGGTGTGATTTTTCTCCAACTCGACCTATTTGAATTTTTAAGATTTTTGTTTTCATCACTTCTGAGCCGTCCGTATAATGATACGTTGCCTACAAAGAATGCACGTGCAATCATTTGCCTTTGTGCCCTACGAACATTGACTACCCTTAAAACCAAAGGGAGAATGTGTAGTCTCCACACATAGATAAACAGAAATCCCCCCAAAGATGACATGAGCCAGAAATTACATAAAGTCATGGAAACACAGTCGATGGTATTCTTAAGGAAACCAATGGAAAGTCATCAAGTATTCATCTCTGTTTTTCACTGTCTGCCTTCCATCCCCTATTTTAATTTCTTTATTTATTTCATTTTGTTTCATTTCATGTTATTTTATTTCATTTTAGTTTAGTTGAATTCCCTTTCTTTTAAATGTTAACACCGTCAGTCCCATTTACCTTCTTTGGCATCTTGTCAGAGCAGTTTCCTGCCCTTTTAAGGACCATGACAAGCTGCACTATATCTTATGATCTGTCAACTCCATAAAGAAATGGACCTCTAGGGGAGCCTGGGTGGCTCAGTTGGTTAAGTGACTGCCTTCGGCTCAGGTCATGATCCCGGAGACGCGGGATCAAGTCCCACATCGGGCTCCCTGCTCGGTGGGAAGCCTGCTTCTCCCTCTCTCACTCCCCCTGCTTGTGTTCCCTCTCTGCCTGCGTTTCTTTCTGCCAAATAAAAAAAAAAAAAAAAAAAAGAAATGGACCTCCAAGAATGCAGTCTAAAGAAGCATTCTACTTGAAACGGGGCGAAGCTGCTCAAACATAAAACAAGTTGGGGACAAATTAAAATGTTCATATTAAACAGACATAGAAATGGCCCCGGAAAGTTTACAACATTTGGTTCCCATCCTCAGTTTTCTTTCAGGTGATGATCATAGTTTAAAGATTCAGGATAGTTACATAGATGATTTTTTTTTCCTTTTTGTTTCTGATCAAAGAGACACATTGTCAGGATTAGGAGGCTTTGTTGCAAGTTTCCGCTTGTCGGTTGCACCTGGTGGCTGGGTCACTGCCAGTTCCGCTCCCTTGGCAACATCGGTGTTCATTCACTGAGTTTTCTGAGAGCTCAGCACCTCCTAACTGCTGGGAGCTGTGAGATGCTGAGGGCGGAGAGGTGAGCGTCCCAGTGCCGCCTCGTGAAAACAGTGCTCCTGGTTACAGAGAAATATGGTAGTCACACACATATATATGTATACACACACACACACACACACTCACACACAATGGCATCAGGAAAGAGGAAAATACAACTCAGCATAATTTGCGAAATACCTCTGAATACGAAGTACCTTCTAGGGATTCTGGTTTGTTTTTTTTGTTTGTTTGTTTGTTTTTATGATTTTTATCATCTGTATAAGTCCGGATACTCATAGTTTTTTTTTTCAAGCACTATTAGCCATCGTTTTAATTCATAGGAGGTCACAAAAGTGCACCTAACACCTGTTAGCTTTAATATATCAGAACAGTATATATTTCATGTGTGTGTATGTACATATATACACATATGTATATATTTACACATAACAACTATGTACAGCCTGTTGTGTAGCCATATATATTACAAAGAATATATCTATTTTTAAAAAAATAGCTTTTTTAAGTAGGCTCCATGGCCAGTGTGGGACTTGAACTCACGACCCTGAAATCAAGAGTGACATGCTCCACTGACTGAGCCAGTCAGGTGTCCCACAAAAAGTATAATTAATTAATTAATTAATTAATCAGTTTATTTATTTATTTATTTATTTATTGACAGTGAGAAACACAGCAAAAGAGGGAACACAAGCAGGGGGAGTGAGAGAGGGAAAAGCAGGCTTCCCGCCGAGCAGGCAGCCCGATGTGGGTCTCGATCCCGGGTCTCCGGGATCATGACCTGAGCCAAAGGCAGTTGCTTAACCAACTGAGCCACCCAGGCGCCGCCAAAAAGTATATTTTTGATGCACTTTTATAACAGGACATGGATTAAAACAATTGATATTTCCATATAAAATGTTAATGTATACATAATATCTACTGCATTTGTAACATATATGCCACATTGTTTCAACATCAGTAAGTTATATAAGTGCATGTAAAATATACTCTTTGTAATATATAAGTATATATAACATAAAGAGTATTACTATATGAATAAGAATATAAGTATATATGATAGCTATAGTCTCTGTTATGTCTAGTATAATCTCTAATATAGGGCCTATGTAATATATATAAATATATAACAGGTATGGCTGTACTATGTAGAGAATATGTACACTGTATCGAAATATGTATTACAAAGAGATGTACTTTTATAACATGTGGATTAAGATAATTGTCATACATATTCTATTACATATACATTATACATGTATATATTATATATTGTATGTATATATTATGTACGGATATATATTGATATACATCAGTTATTTTAATTCACATGTGCATGAAAGTGAATTCTATTTTTGTTATATATATATTGTCATATATGACATATTTTTGTTATATATACACATACATAAGAATATGACTCACATATGAATATATGTGTGACTGTATATATAGGAATTTATGTTTGTTTACACAGACACAAATGCATCATACCTAACATATACTGCTTCGTAATCTCTATATATTACAAAGACGTATGTGTTGGGTGCACTTTTGTAACATCATATATATTAAAATAATTCCGAATCATGCTGATTTTCTAGACACTAGTATTACCGTTTTAAACAGCTGATTTCTGCAACTTTGTTTTTCCTAGTAGCACTGAAACTAATGAATCTTTGAAATGACTTTGACATCTACCATTTGAACCTGCCTCCAGTGGCAATCCAAAATAGCATGGCTGATCTTCATCAAAAACAACGATTTTGATTCTCCTATTCAACACATCGCTTGTTCTTTGAAGAACCAAATCAGAGATATTTTAAACAAATATTGCCTGCTGAAGAACAGAGAATCAAAATTGATTGGTATGCAATTATGCGTGGGAGAATAAAACATATTATGGTAGATTTGCAAAGGAAAGCGTTTTTTAGGAAAAGTATTGCTGCATTTAAAAAAAAATGAGACCATCAGTGATGCAAAATTTATAAAATTTGATATATCTTTCTAGAAAATAATCTTCTGCTGTGTGTTTCATTGAGCACACATAGGAGGAGGGAGGAAAACTTTTTGTATGTGTGTATAGCCATTACTGCTGAAAATAAGTATCTTTGTTCTTGAGAGGATGGAGGTTTAATCTAGACAAGATGCCATATACTTTAGGATGACACAGGTCTAGTATTCAGTTGTCTCTCTTTGTTGTTGACCGGGCAATCTTAGGTGTTGATGGGACCTGGACAATGCCCTTTCTGTATATAGAAAACAAGCAGTTATGCGTAGGTGAAAGGTCAACGTATAAATTAAGGAAATCGCATGTAAATTTATATATATATTAATTGCAGATATATATATATGTGTGTGTGCTCATGCATAAGTGGTTTATCCCCCATATTTGAATAAATGGCATATAGCTCAGTGCAAGCTCGGTGTTTTTAAAATACAAGTTCTCTGACATAAGGTACAGTATTCTCCATCTACCTAGTTCTGTTCTGCAGTGTTGAATAGTCAAAAGCTTTGATTTCTTTCTTCTGCAAATTAGACCGATTTTCAAATGTTGGCAACTCATTCCATCAAAGGCAAGCTCATAGGAAAATAATGACAGAAACAAGAGACCTCCCTTGAGCCACACTTGGAGTTCATGGGAGTCACTTGTGACTTAATCTCTGTCCTCCATGTAGAGAACTTTTCCTCCAAGCATGGAGTCCACAGCAGAACCTGTTTGGACGTGCGATTCTCTGTGTGCCCCTGCCTCTTATGGAAGGAGAAACCAGGAAGGGGAGACCAGCTTCTGTGACCCACTATCTGTCTTTTTACTGCAACCAATTAAGAGCCATCTTCACAGGGGCACCTGGGTGGCTCAGTCATTGGGCGTCTGCCTTTGGCTCAGGTCAGGATCCCAGAGTCCTGGGATGGAGCCCCACATTGGGTTCCCTGCTCGTGTTCCCTCTCTACCTGTGTTTTTCTCTGTCAAATAAATACATAAAATCTTTAAAAAAAAAAAAAAAACCCTCTGCACATTTTTGGTTAGGAAAGGAACAAAGACCCCAAAGAAATTTTGTCTCTGTGACACCTGGGAGATACAGAAATTCAGTGCCTGTGAACATAGTTTTACTGGGGACACAGCCATGTGCACTCATGTTACCTGCGGCGGCTCGAACATGACAGCCAAGCACTGAATAGCAATCACGAGGCTGTATGGACCCCAAGACTGGAAATTCTCATTATCTGGCTCTTTCAAGAAAAGCCCTTGTGGATCCAGAACAGGAGTGATTCTGTTGTGTGTTCAAGTTGGAGAACTGAGACTTCAGACTGTGTGTGTGTCTGCCAGCATCACTCAAACTAATCCTGTCTCTGAGTCAACAGAAAGAAGACAGGAAGGGGGACGCAGGCCCGTATGCTCATTGAGCATCTCTTTCTGAATGCATCGTACGCAGAGAAGCAAAAAGAACTTTGGCTTTTGAAGAAAGACAGTGCCAAGATTCTCAACCCCTTTCCTAAAAGTTTAGAAACTTTAAATCATTTGGGATCCTTTCCTGGAAAGACAACAAATAATCCATACCAGGCAGGATCACTTGGAAGGTGAAATAAATACACGAGATTACATATAAAGCACATAACAAACCTGCAGGACACGAAGCCTGTGTTTCGGAAACAGAATTCTCGTTTGTGTTTTAAGACTGTTTTCACTACGAAGACATTCCAGGAGACTATGAGATACCAGGACCCACCAAAACTCTGTCTGTATCCCACAGGGTAGTATATTCAGAAAAATACCAGGACCTGGAGAAAATGGCTGTATTCCCTTTTCAGTTGCCAACATAACTTTTCTTCAAAACTCCTATAAACAAGACTCAAGGGACCCCTGGGTGTCTCAGCCGGTGAAGCGTCTGCCTTTGCTTCAGGCCCACCGAGTCAGGCATCCGCTCAGTAGGGAGCCTCCTTCTTCCTCTGCCTGCCACTCCCCTGCTTGTTCTCGCTCTCTCTCTTTCTGACCACTGAATACATTTTTAAAAAATCTTAAACAAAAACAAAAACAAAACAGGACTAGAGGAAAATTAAGTTTTAGACCACTGGCTTGTAACTGACAGTCTAAGAGCCCTCATCAGCATGCATTAGCATGCTTCTCCTAAATATTCATTAACGTTCTATTGAATGAAGGATATGCCTATTGTTAACCATGAATCCGCGTTCCAAGATCCATTGTTTTCTTTATCTGGTCTGTTTGAAGTCATGTTAGTTTATAACTGGGAATGGTGGTCCCACATCTCCCAGAACTAAACTTGTCCCCTGACCTGAAAAGACCGGATTTGGTTAGCTTTTATTTACTGAACCCACCCAACTCAGCAAAAGCTCCATTACTGGCCGCCCCTCTGTGCTAGCCACAGCACTTTACAGTGTGCTCAACAGAGCCCAGCAGCCGGCTCTGCATGGAACAGCCTGTGTGTTCCAGCCACTACCTCTCCAGGGGCCCAGCTCCAGCCCACACAGGGGTGGGAGCTCCCTCCCATGCACCGGACTTTGCAGCGTCCCAGTCCCCCTCTCCGATGCATATGCTTCTTAATCTGTTTACTTCCAATAATGTGCTTTAATATATCCATTGGGTTTGAAATTCCCAAAATGAGAAGCAATAAATGAGAAGAACTAGAATTTCCAGGGAGAGGTCTTTGATTACCCACTTGAGCATGACATACTAGATTCCAAGAATTTTTATTCTGTCCTTCAGATGAAAGTGGGAAATGCCAACTGATCATCTGGAAAATTGCCGCTGTTTGCCGGCTCTCTTGAAAGAGATTTCGAATTGGTGGATGCATGAAAACCCCTTGAAATTTAAGTCTGTACGATTATTTTGAAGCTAAACATATTGATAACAAAGGAATTTCTCCAGAATAGGACATGATGGATAAGATACTTTCCTGTAACTTCAGCTACTCCTACTCTGCCAATATTCTCTGCCCCCTGCCGCCTTTTTTTTTTTTTTTTAAATAACATTTCCTGGTGAGGTCCATTTTGGTAAAGTCCATGTTAGGAATAATTTGAAGAATAAAGTCTACAGCTGTAAATGCAAGCTTGAAGTGGGGAATTCTTCTCAGGCATATGTAATTCATACATGGCCTCTCATCTATAAAGATAATACTAATGGACCTTATTAAACTCTCACTTAAAGGGTACATTTGAATGAAGAAAAATCTCTTATCTCATCCTTGTGTTCATTTTGTCTAGTAAATCACAAGTCACTTTTTTCGCCTTGCTACAGGTTTGATGATTCACCAGAACAAACATTCACCAGTTTTTACCGGACCTAAAAATTATTTCAAAACCTAACTCTTTTTGCAGCACAATTAAAAAAAAAAAAAAAAAAAACATTTTGAAAGACTTCATGAATGGAGCCCAGGACTGCTGTTGAAAAGTGGGTGTGACCGGGAATTAATAATTTGTGCTTTCTTTATTTTGGTTAAGTGAAGAAGGTAATACTTGTTTTTGCATTTCCTTCACTAAAGAATCACATTTTTCTTTGAATAAACATCTATGAAAAATCAGAAGACTAAGAAAAACGTGGTAATAGTGTTGGAGTACACATGCAAACTGAATATAACCAGTTGATTTACACAGAATCATGATTCCGTTTCCATAAAGGAGGGAGGATATATTTACAGTCCAAAATAAATCCAACCAATTACCTTTATACACGTACTTCACTTTATAAAGCTACTCCGATTTTATGGGAGAACCACGTATCGGAGTGTCAAAGTCTTTAGAAGGGTTTGTTCATCTGTGGAAACAGTTACTAAGCTGTAGTCAGGCTCGAAGGGGAGCAGGAAACTCACCTGCCACTATGTAACAATGAACAGTGTCTACTGACTTGTTCCCACATAGGTCACTCTAGTAATTCTCACTCATTCCTCAGAGAGCTGTAGAATGCATGATTGCATCCTTTCCACCTGCCAGTACATCGCACAGCTTAGGCATTTGCCCATCATTGAAGTAGGCTAAAATTATCTTTCATTTTCCTCCAGTTCCTCCTTTTGTTCCCAATGTCCCTACCTTAGAGTGACATGGAAAATTTCCATTGCATTGCATTTACGTTCCTAATAGACTGAAAATGGAGATGCATTTCCTGTCTCACTTGTACCAAATTATAAATGATTGGCATTGGTTCCATTTGTAAAAGCTCACACATAGTTGCTTTTTTTTTATTTTTAAGATTTTATTTATTTATTTGAAAGAGAGAGAGAGAACATGAGCGGGAGGGAAGGGCAGAGAGAGAAGCGGGCTTCTGGTTGACCAGGGAGCAGGACGCAGGACTGGATCCCAGAACCCTGGGGTCATGACCTGAGCTGAAGGCAGAGGGTTAACGGGCGTAGTCACCCAGTGACCCCGGAGTTCTACTCCTGACAGCAGTGTGCACACAAGTGTGCCAAAACATTTGCTCTGGAATATTCACGGCCCCGGTATTCACCGCGGCCAGCCCCAGGAGAGAGCCTGAACATCGGTCAACGGTCCAGTGACTACACTGACAGATATTTCCCCAACAACATCTTATACAGAAACGAAAAATAACACCAGCACCACCCCATTCGACAACATGGATAAATCATAAATGTAATATTAAGTGAAATAGGCTGGACAGACTAATAAATGCTTAAGAAATGCTTCCATTTACATAGTGTTTAAAAACAGGCAAATCTAACCTATGGTGTTAGAATTTAGGAAAGAAGTTATTTTTGGCATCTGGTAATTACCAGGAGGGGTCTGAGACATAGTCCTTATGCAGGAAATGCTGTGTGTGTGTGTGTGTGTGTGTGTGTGTGTGTGTGTGTGTTGTTTTCTTTTATCCATCTGGTGGTTACATGTGTTCCCTTTGCAACTATCCATCTCACTGGGAACCTTTTTTCCCCACCGGATGCCACTCATACATAATGTTTATTAACTTTTTAATGTGACTCAATTGAGCCAATTACCTGGAAACTCAACTTTTATGTCAAACCAAAGGTAAATGAAAATTTTGAGATTTCTGTTCAGTCCTGTTTTACCATCTTTTCCCTCCCTGCCAAACTGGGGTCCTCCTTCCCTTTTAGCTTTAGCTAAAGTTACAAGCACACATGTGATAGTTCTGTAGAGACCACTTCGTGCGTGGCCTGATTTTCCACTCACTCATATCCCCATTAAGATTTGTGGCACGTCGCCGGTGATTTCTGACCAGTAGGAGTGAAACCAGAGAGAAATGCAGGGACCACCTCATCTCCCCAGGCAGGTCTCAGCAATGGGCACGCATGTTTATGATTTGATAGATTATTTTTTGGACTCTTATTTGAATAGTATCGCTGAAACTCACTCACCTTGTCTTAGTATGAACAGTAAAGGAAAAAAAATCTGAGAAAGCCTAGTATTTAAGGTCCATTCACAGGGACTCACTCAATAATGTCCCTCTGGAGAGTCAACAGAAGAACCCCTGTTGGCATTCATCACTAAATGGACTGATCCGGGACGGTGTGAGGCCACCTTCTAAACGTTCTCTCTCCCACCTCGCTGTGTTACTTATTGTTGAAGTGGGTGTTCTTGCAGAAGCCCATGCTTACATTCTCTATTTCTTCCTGGACAGAGCTTAGAATTAACCCTTAGTTTCACAGTGGATTAGAAAGCACATAGGACCATGCGATGCCTGGGTGACTCAGTTGGTTGGGCGACTGCCTTCGGCTCAGGTCATGATCCTGGAGACCAGAGATCGAGTCCCACATCGGGCTCCCTGCTCGGCAGGAAGCCTGATTCTCCCTCTCTCACTCCCCCTGCTTCTGTTCCCTCTCTGGCTGTGTTTCTCGCTGTCAAATAAATAAAATCTTTAAAAAAAAAAAAAAAAGAAAGCACATAGGACGAAAGAGTGAAAAACAGTCAGTATGAATAAGTCAAAAAACAAAACAAAACAAAACCGAAACAAACTCTAAAAACCAACCAGTCCGCTGTCTTCCAGTGTTCTATAATTTGAATTCTGTCCCTGCTTTTCTCTTGATTTATTCAAGCCACGAATGTGACACATATGACACCATTTTTCAATGAGGTGATCAATAGTGACCATTCATAGTTTCCACCTCTGTGGGGGAAATCGCAAAATACCATCTTGTCAAAGACAGTAAGAGACTCTCTGAACGAGCCGATTGCGTACAGAATGCCCGCAAGGATTCTAGGAGGCGAAGCACTTTCTGCCACTCGCTTAGACTCCCGTTTCAAGGGATGTTAGGGATGTTTCTGCTGCACGACCCGGTGGCCGTCCAGTGACTGCTCTATGATTTGATTTTCAGAAAGCTTGTGGATAGCGTTTCACTGGTTAAGGTTTTTGTCAAATGCAGGTGGTAAGAATCATCTTGATAAGGAACAAAAATGGGTCGGCAGTTTTCACCAGGAACGGTGAGCTGTGTGTAGGAGAGAACCAGTCTCTTCTGACGTCAGGTACCAATCAAAGTGGACACAGGTCCTGGGGAGTCCCGTGTCCTTTGAGGCAGAGTGCGCTGCTCTGTGAAACAGATGGGACGCACCTACAGGCGTGGCCTCTTCAGTCCGAGGGCTAGAGAAAGATGGGGTTTCTCTTGTGTCTCCCACTGTCTGGGCCATCCCACCATTGCCCCCTAAATATGGAGCTTGCCCTGCTCTTTTTGCTCGGGTCTGTGTCACTGACTGCTTTCCTTGGGGCTAATCCTAACCCAAAGCTCCTGGTTCCTAGGACCCCTGGAAAGATGTTCTTGCACATGATCCACAGATAGGGTGGGCTTTGAAACGCCAGCACTTCCTACCCTGTGCTGCAGAGGCTGACCTGGTGCATGCAAAGAATGGTAACTGCGTAGAGTGCAGCTGTCCTCAGTGGTTACTATGTAACAACCATCATATGTACTGGCAGGTTGCTCTATGTATCATCCCATGAGCCGTCAATAATCTGTAGGTTCCTGCATTCGGTGGGAACTACATAGTTACAGGGAAATAGCACAAGGCAACATTTTAAAACATAAGCTTCCTGGGGTGCCTGGATGGCTCAATTGGCTAACCGCCTGTCTTTGGCTCAGGTCATGATCTCAGGGTCCTGGGATCAAGTTTTGTGTGGGGTTCCCTGCTAAACGGGGAGCCTGCTTCTGTCTCTCCCCGCCGTCACTCTCTCACTCTCTCTCTCAAATACTTAAATAAAATCTTTAAAACAAACAACAAAAAAAAAAACCAGGAGCTTCCTCTTATCGCCCTTAAATTCCAAGGAAAACACCCATCCTTAATGTTTATCCTATCTTTACATGCTGGTCTCTTGGGAGCGTATTTCCTCTTTCCATCTTTGGCATGAAAATCCCCTCCTCTTTTCAGAGAATAAAACTCACAGGTGGTAGGTCTGGTTCTAGGATCATGGGTCCGTCTTCTCCCCTTCCCTCACCCAGTGTCCTGGCACCGTGGAAGAAGAGGAGATTTGCTGAGTGAGTCCAAGCAGAGTTTTCATGCCCTCCGTTGCCCTGGGAGGCTCTGTAGTTATGCAGAACTGCCAAGTACAGCTTTGCTTTTTCTTCTGTCTGGACCATTCGGAGCGTGACTGTGGACCCTCAGCCTGGTGCATTCTAAATCCATTGAGACACACAGAGAGAATCAATCTTCTTACCAGTCCCTTGCAGCCAGCAACCTGGAGATGGTGGGCCTTTGCCACCTGCCCATGTACTTTTGCTCCGAGAGCCAGCACACCTTTCCGCACGCACCCTGAACAGGTGGGCTGCCGGGAACGGTAGCCGCGTCTCAGCGAGCGTAGCGGCGTGAGTCCTTCCCCAACCCAACAGGGCAGCATCCTTGCTGCCTGCAGCCCTCTCCTGCACAGCCCGGCAGTTTGGGGAAGAGCTACGAGGAGCGAACACAAGCCGTGCTCACAGTCCTGCCAGGCTGAGCTCCACATGCCAGGCGTATCGAGGGACTTGGGAGAGGGGTGGGCATCTGTTCCTGGCCTTGGCTTCACAGGTGCCGAATGAGAGTAGCTGAGAACTAGAAGGCGTGAGGTGCGTGGCTCAGGGCGATCCGAGAGAAATCCTGCTCTAGAACACAAGGCTCCCTGACCACACAAGGGGCAAGCCCAAGAGTGACATTCCTGGGTCTAGCTCAACGATTATTTTCTGTCCCTCGGTGTTGTTTTGTGTGGCTTATTTCTTTTCCTTCTCTCTTCCTTTTTTAAAAGACTTATTTCTGCGTGTCTGTCTGCCTGCTCTTGTTACACAGTCACGTTGGTGGAGGACAGATTTGCAGTTGCCTTTCCATGTGGAGAAGCTGCTGACGTTAGGCACATGTCTTCATTAGATTCTGTTGACTCTGTTAGGAAGTGGGAGCTCGGATTCAGAGAAGAGGAGACATGGCGAGGAATGGCTGGCGATTTCTGCAGAAGGCAAGTTTGCAAGAACATCCTGGGCTACAGGCTATGGGTTCTACTGGTGCCTCGTCTCCCAGTGGCCCTCCATCCGCTTGGTGCATGACCCCTCCATTCAGCCTGCCAGCTTCAGAGACCCCTGCCTGCTCCGTGCTGAGTGAGTGACCCCTGGGGAGACCCACGCTCCTGGTGGCTTCGTGGTGAAGGGAGTTAACGGAAAACAATGCTGACGGTGGAGTAACAGCAGAATTTTCATCTCCACTGGGAAATGGCACGCTCTATGGGCACCTCCCGTTTTGAGAGAAAGAGGCAAGAAGCCACTGGGGGGCCACACTCTCCCAGTTGCCTGTTGGAGCCGATGTTCCTTTCTTGCCAAAGCCCATCCAGACTCACTGTTGTGCCTGAAGATGATTGACTCTGACCCTCCTACAACAGATGGGCGATCTTGAGCCAAAGGCAAGAGAGGAAGTTGTTCATGCATTTGATAGATGAATAGAGAAAACATTCTCAGCAGTATGAGTGAAATCCCACGACGAAGGGTCTCTATTTCCTCTTGCAGATGGGAACACATCACCAGAGCGAAAAGTCTTGATGATGCCCTGCAGCTCCCCCCATGAGGGGCAATAGCGAGAAGGGGAGTGGCCTCCCACTGCGTATCTGTTGGCTGGAAATTTGAAGAGGAGCAAGAGGGGAATTTGTGAAAGTTTTGCTCGAGAGCTAACTACTCAGACATATGTCTCCACAAATGGTCCATATGCTATGGTCTTACACAGGCAAAATTCCCAGGGAATCATGGGGTCCCCCTAAGTAAAGATTAAAGTTCAGCACATGCTTTCAAAGCTGCTCCACAGACTTTTGCAGCTGGCCAGCCCTCGAGTAAATCAAGCAATTAGCTTCCAGTAAATGTGTTTCTCTCCTTTTCTCCTCTCTGTCGTCTACTGGTTTTTCCTGGGAGCTCATGTTCATGGGACCACTGTTACTGTATTTCGTGCAAGAAATTGTTTTACACATTCCGTGCCCAAGAAATCAGAATGAATAACGTCACAGTTATGTGATTCATGGACACAGTATCTCTGAGTCCTTTACGGCTACCAAAAATCTATGCCTCTTTCCCGATTTCTTGCTTATAGGACTCTTTAGGATCCTGGACATCACAGTAACAACAGTCAAATAAAATGCACTAAGAAAAACTATTTCCCTGGCAAAATCTTAGGTGACTTTGTTCAATGCAGGGGGTCTAGTACTCCATGCAAAATGGGCACTGTCCTTTTTGAGATGCAATGAGACAGGGAACATTTTGGAAATCTTATATGGGTCCAAGAGAAATATCTCAGCTTTTTCTGGCCAGATACTGTCTCCTTTATGAGTGCAACGGTTTCAACCTTTCTTTTTTTTTTTTTTAAAGATGTTATTTATTTATTTGACAGAGAGAAATATAGTGAGAGAGGGAACACAGCAAGGGGAGTGAGAGAGGGAGAAGCAGGCTTCCCGCTGAGCAGGCAGCCCAATGCAGGGCTCGATCCCGGGTCTCCGGGATCATGACCTAAGCCGAAGGCAGTCGCTTAACCAACTGAGCCACCCAAGCGCCCCTGGTTTCAACCTTTCTGATAGTCAATCACTGAGATCTGGAAAAGCAAGTTCAAAGCATGCCACGCCTGTCCTCAGACCTTGCCGCTCTCGTGGACATCGGGGAAATAATAGTGACACTCAAGACCACTTGTGTGGGGGCCTTGAGGACAGTCAAAGGCATTCTTTCTGGAGTATCTTTGGTCTATGATGGAAGAGGCAAGTTGCATTTGCAAATGTTCTGTGTTCTCAGAACTTCGTATAAGGAATCCTCCTAGGAGTCCTCTCAGTGATTAATAGGATTCTTCAGCCAGCGCTGGCACAGTATCCTGCATCCCGGTGAGATAGCCATCTTTCTCCTGCCCACATAGATCAGACCGAGTTTGCCAGAACGCAGAGAGCCCGCTCGCTAAGAACCCCACCACCTGGGATCCAGTCTCTGGGATTCAAATTTGATGAATCGCCTGGCCTGCCCTTCTGCACCTCTACTACCTCGTCTCTCAGCTGGGCCTAATAAGACCTGTTCTACCTCACAGACCATTTCTTTCTGCTTGATTGGAGACAAGTAGATGAAGTGCTTTGTGGTTCAGTGCACAACGATGAGCCCTGAATATATGAAACACCTCAGATCTTGGTGCCCAAGTGAATTTTCATGAATGAAACTGCTCTTTAGGCTCGGCATTTAAAGCATTGTCTGATATTAATTACGACGGATGTGGGGTTGCTTTGTGTTAGATGGTAAGTTCCACAATGGCAGGAAGAAACCCTTTGCTTCCAAATCATTTACAATGCTGGTGTGTCTCACAGGGTTTCTGGGAATGTAGAACTGGGAGAGAAAAGGCATGCAATCTGTCAACCAAACAGAAGACACTTTGGGGAGTGAAAGGAAGAGTGGCGACTCATTCCACGGGGGGAACAGGTGTATATCGAGACTTTCCTAGACAAACCAGGATGTGTGGCCCCCTGATCTACAAGGATAGAACTCAGAAACTCATCATGTGATGATCGTGACATCCAGCCTGAGGGGTATGACAGCCCCGCGCTCCCCTCCTTTCTAGCCTCGTGCTTCTCATCTCACCAGGGACCCCATGAGTGCTTGTGGGGGTAAAGCCCTCCTTCCTCTACTGAGTCTGTATCAACACTTGATCATCTCCCTCCTTCCCAATCAGTCGTACCCCCTGGACTCTGACACACTTAGGTTTTAATGTGGGCCATCACTAGAGGGCCGCTGTAATCAAGGGTCTGAATCTTTTCCTTTTTAAAACATTTTCTTTACTTATTTGAGATAGAGTGAGAGAGCACAATGAGGGGGGCAGAGGGAGAGGGAGAAGGAAGCCCCCCACTGAGCAGGGAGCTGAATGCAGAGCTCGATCCCAGAACCCCGAGATCATAGTGGAGCGGAAGGCAGATGATTAACTGACTGAACCATGAAGGTGTCCCTGAATATTTTCCTTTTTTCCTTTTCAAAAAATACAACAGGGCGCCTGGGTGGCTCAGTCATTAAGCATCTGCCTTCGGCTCATGTCATGATCCCAGAGTCCTGGGATCAAGTTCCGCATCGGGCTCCCTGCTCTGCGGGAAGTCTGCTTCTCCCTCTCTCACTCTCCCTGCTTGTGTTCCCTCTCTAGCAGTGTTTCTCTCTGTCAAATAAATAGAATCTTTTAAAAAATAAAAATAAAAATAAATACAACAAGTTAGATACTTTTATAAAGATCACAGAACAGTGGAGGGAAGAGAATGAGTCCCATCAGTTCAGGTTCCACTTGGGTGCATCAGGGAAGGGAACATTTGAACTTGGTCTTCAAGGGTGAGTAAGAGTTTTCTAGGATCAGATATCTGACTCCATTAAATTTTTTTTTTTTAAATTGAGTCTAGTGACTCACAATGTTACGCTCCTTTCGGGTGTACCACTGAGTGATTTAACTTGTATATACATCATGCTATACTCACCATACCTGGAGTCACCATATGTCACTAGACATCACTGTGATACTAACATTGATATATTACCTTTGCTGTGCTTTTCAGCCCAGTACTTACTGCACAACCGAAAGCCAGTATCTCCCAGTCCTCTTCCCCGTTTTGCTTCTCCTGCCACTCCCCTCCCCTCTGGAAACCATCCGTTTGTTCTCTGCATTTGTGGTCTGAATCACCTTTTTGTTTAATTATGTTTTAGATTCCACATGTGTAAAATTGTATTTGTCGTTCTCAGTCTGACTTACTGCACTTTAGTGTAATACCTTCTAGGTCCATCCACGTTGTCACATGGCAAGATCTCATCCTTTCTTTAATGACTGAGTAATATTCTATCTATCTATCTATCTATCTATCTATCTATCTATCTATCTATCATCTATGTACCTATCTTTTATACCTTCTCTGTAGATAGATCTATGTTTATAGATCTATATCTCTATATACCTATCTCTATAGCTATATAACTCTACATCTATAGGTATAGAATTATCTATCATCTATCTATCTATCTATCTATCTATCTATCTATCTATCATCTATCTATCATCTATCTATCATCTATGTACCTATCTTTTTATACCTTCTCTGTAGATAGATCTATGTTTATAGATCTATATCTGTATATACCTACCTCTATAGCTATATAACTCTACATCTATAGGTATAGAATTATATATCATCTATCTATCTATCTATCTATCTATCTATCCATCATCTATCTATTATCTATCTATCTAGAGATGTATAAACACACACAACCTACCACATCTTTATCCATTCCTCTATGCGGGGACACTTGGGCTGCTTCCACATCCTAGCTATGATAAATAATGCTTCAATAAACATAAGGCTATGTATGTCCTTTCAAGTGAGTGTTTTTGATTCCTCTGGGCAAATTCCCAGTGGTGAAATTACTGGATCTACGGTAGTTCCATTTTTAACCTTTCCAGAACCTCCATACTGTTTTCCGCCATGGCTGCACCAGTTTGCATTCCCATCAACAGTGCACAAAGGTTCCTTTTTCTCCACATCCTTGCCAACACCTGTCACTTCCTGTTTTGTAAATGTAGCAGTTCTGACAGGGGTGAGGTTATATCTCACTGTTGGTGTTCATTTGCATTTCCCTGATGATGAATGATATTCAGCATCTTTATTTTTTGTTTACTTTAAATCTATTTTATTTTTTCAGTGTTCCAAGATTCATTCCCCATTCCCCACACCCAGTGCTCCACGCTTTAGGTGTCCTCAGTACCCACCACCGGGCTCTCCCATCCCCCCACCCCCGCCCTCCAAGTCCCTCAGTTTGTTTCTGTGTCCAAAGTCTCTGTGGTTTTATTTCTCTCCCTGAATTACCCTACTTCCCATTTACTTTCCTTCTCCCACTGTCCTCCAGGTTACCCCTCATGCACCGCAAGTAAGTGAAACCATGTGATACTTGACTTTGTCTTCTTGGCTTATTTCACTCAGCATAATCTCTTCCAGTCCAGTCCATGTTGCTACAAAAGTTGGATATTCATCCTTTCTGATGGAGGCATAGTAACTTTATATTTGTGTGTTTTCCATCTGTACATCTTTGGGAAAATGTCTATTCAGGTCTTCTGCCCATTTTTTAATAAAATTGTTTGTTTTTCTGGTATTGAGTTGTATAAATTCTTTGTGTATTTTGCATATTAACCTCTTATTGGATATATCCCTTCAAATATCTTCTCCCATTCAATAGGTTATCTCTTCATTTTGTTGGTTGTTTCCTTTGCCGTGCAAAAGCTTTTTATTTTGTTGTATTCCCAGTAGTTTATTTTTGCTTTTATTTCCCTTGCCTCAGGAGACACATCTAGAAAGAAGTTACTATAGCTAGTGTTAGAGAGATGACTGCCCATGCTCTCTTCTACGATTTTTATGGTTTCAGGTCTCTCATTTCAGATCTCTCATAATCCATCTTGAGTTTATTTTTGTCTATGGTGTAAGGAAGTGATCCAGTTTCATTCTTCCATATGTAGTTGACCAGTTTTCCCCACACCATTTGTTGAAGAGACTGTCTTCTTCTCACTGAATATTCTTGCTCCTTGGTCATAGATTAACTGACCATATAATCATGGGTGGATTTCTGGCCTCTCTATTCTCTTCCATTGACCTATTGTCTATTTTGTGCCAGTATCATACTATTGTGATGACAACAGCTCTGTAGTATGGCTGGAAATCTGGGGTTGTGGTCCTTCCGGCTTTGCTCTCCTACTGAGGATTGCTTTAGCTACTTGGGGATCCAACACCATTTTTGATGTTTGACAACTGAGAGAGAGCTTTTTGACTTCCCCCTCTTCTGCCTTTCCCTTTTCTCTCACAGCTGGACAAACTGATTAAAAACAAAACAAAACAAAACAAAACAGACCATGAACTACTTTCCCTGAAGGTGATGAGTGAAATTCAAGCCACAGAAATCCTAACTTGTACATATAGAATCCTCTAACCACAATAAAACCCAGTCTCTGTCCTCCACCCTACCCCTACCCCCTGTCTCTCATTCTCTCCCAGACTGAAACTGAGCCCTTCTCCTTGGGAAATTCTTTTGTTATTTTCTGTGTGTGTAACAAACCATTCTAAATCCATGGGTGACTGTCAATCATATGTCCTTATATCCATAAATTCCTGGGCAGAAGGATGGCCAGCATCCAACCGAGGATACTAGTCACCCAAATAATACACCATTGTCTCTAGCAGACCAACATCGTTAAGTAAATAAATCTCTCATGGAGCCATAAGTCTATCTTTTTTTTAAAAGATTTTATTTATTTATTTGACAGAGAGAGAGATCACAAGTAGGCAGAGAGGCAGGCAGAGAATGAGAGGGAAGCAGGCTCCCCACTGAGCAGAGAGCCCGATGTGGGACTCGATCCCCTGAGATCATGACCTGAGCCAAAGGCAGAGGCTTAACCCTCTGAGCCACCCAGGCACCCATCGAATCATAAGTCTATGTTGAACACACCTAGCAACTGAACCCGTCTTCTGGGGGATGACTCTGAAATAGTGCACTTCATGTGCTCACCCTACACTTGTAAGTTATCTGCAAACATAATTTTCAAATCTGACACAAATTCATGGAGCTATTGGCATGTGATATGGATACCGGCTAACAGAATTTGCTTTTAATTTATGTAGATGTCTTGGGTCTAATTTTCTTATGATTCCAACCAAATATTTATTTTTTTAAGTTTTTATGAAGATCAGTTAATATACAGTGTCATATTAGTTTCAGGTGTACAATATAGTAATTCAACACTTGCATGCATCACTCACTGCTTATCACGAGTGCCCTCCTTCATCCCCATCACCGATTTCACTCATCCCCTACCCAGCTCCCCTCTGATAACCATCAGTGTGTTCTCTGATGTTAAGAGCTTGTCTCTTGGTTTGCCTCTCTGTCTCCCTATTCCCCCTGCCAAGCCAAGAATTTTAAACTCATGCTAGTTACCTATTTCTGTGTAACACATTAGCACAAATAATCAGCTTCCAACCACATGCACTGATCATCGCATAGGTCCCAGAATTCAGGACTCCAGGCTCAGCTATGGCTCAGCTGGATTTTCTCCTTCATGGTCTTATAAGGCTGCAATCAGCACATCAGCCTGGATAGGAGTGTCACCCCGAGGCTTGATGGGAGAACAGTTTGCTTTCAAACTCATGTGATTGTTAACAGGATTCAATTCTGTTTAGATTATTGGAGATAAAGTTTTGGTCCTTTGCTGATTGTTGCCAGGATCTGCCCTTCTGTTTCTTGTCTTGTGGAACTTTCCATATGTCAGCTTCTTTCATCCAAAGTAATAAAAGAGAATCTGCTAGGGAGACAGAAGTCAGAGTCTTACATAACCTAATCATGGAAGTGACCTCCCACCATCTTTGCTTTATTCCATTGGTTAGAATCAAGTCACTAGGGCAGCCCACATTCAACAGAAGGGATGAAATAGGAGTATAGACCAGGAGATGGGGGCCATTGGGGACCAGCTGAGTTTGTTCACCATGCTCCTTAAGAAGAGCAACAAATTCCTGAAGTTGTATTCCCTTGTGCATCCATTTACCCCTTTCCTCATACTCTAATCAGAATCCATGAGCTACAGCTGTTGAAAGTAACCTGGTGTTTCTCAATGTTGTTCATTATTCCTCACTAAGGTGCTTTTCCACACATTGTTTCTTAATCCATCCCCCTATGAGAGTTTAACAAATATACAGCTTATCTGAGTGTATTTCTGGACTCTATTCAGAAAATGAGTAGGATTTTTTTCATCTCCCAAGAACCAATTTTCGCCCCACTTGGGAGAAAGAGAGATAGAAATTCTTCCCCTAGGAAGAATGCATGTGGTAGAGAGAGATAGTCAGAGTCTGTATCTATCCTACCACTTAATAGTTTCACAGTCTTAGGAAAGTCACCAAGTCCTTCTGAACCATAGCTTTCTTAACTGTAAAACTGAAATCACAGTAAGACCTCCCACTTGCAATTGCTATGGATATTAAATGACAGAATACACATGAAACACATAGGAGAGATTTAGTAGATGGGGGAACTGAGTAAATGCTAATATTCTATTACTGCAATGTACAGAACACCATGTCTAGCACTGGAAATGCCCAAATAAGACAAAACCAAGAGTCTGTGCTGTTTGTTAAAGGAGACAGATCACCAAGGGTATGATATGGGCTATAAGATACTTATATGTATGGTGATTTGGGCATAGAAAAAAGAGGGTACCTAAATTCTGGAAAGAGAAAGGAGGGCATGACAAAGAAGATTATCTCAAAGAAAGGACAGTCGAAGAATGAGAATTGACTTAGAGCTGAGGAATAAATTCAGAGCCAAAGTAATATAGTGTTAATGGTGAGGGAGAGGAAAGAAGGACTGGACAAATGATCATGCAGTAGAACACAGCATTTAATCAAAAGATTTGCTGACATAAGTATGTGTTCTTTCATGTTTTTTCATTCATTCATCCATACACTTATCCACCCACTTATCCATCCATTCATACATCTCCCCATGCATCCATCTGTACATTCATCCACCCATCTATACCACCCATCTGTCCATCCATCCATCCTTCTGTCCTTTCCATCCATCTTTCCATCCATTTATGCATCCATCCATCCATTTATCCATCCATCCATCCATCCATCTTTCCATCCTCTGTCTTTTTCCACAAAGTTTTTAAGATGGCCCAGAAAGACACACATAAAATATACATAGACAAGATAACAATAAACCCTCAGAACAATGCAGAAACCAAACACAGAAATTAGGTGAGAATGTAAAGGAGGGAGATCCATTATGGGTGTAGATGACAGCCAAGTTTTCGATGCATGCAAGTGTGCATTGCATATGGCGCCATATATCAGCCATATGAGGGTCATCTGTTCGGTATGTTAAGATGTTGGGTGTCCTGTGCTTCCAGTGTGGCCTCTATTTGTATAGAAATGTCTACTGCCCGAAGTGTAAATGGAGAATCATCTAAGATATTTACTGTACTCCACATCAAATATTTGATGGATTTGAACAGACATAACAAATACAGTCCATCTCTCAATTTATCCTTCATCAGCATCTAAAGTGGCTCAGGCAATGGAAATGAGATGACACCAGTTAAAATCAAGTCAGCTTTCAAATATTTTCTCCAGAAAAATCCATTTTACTCCTTTGCTGTTAGCAGCATTTACTACAGGAAAATGTATACTTAACATTTAGCCAAAAATAAAAACCTCTGCAAAATACCTAAATATAGATTGCTTCATTACCTTCAAATCAGCCCTAAAAGAATGCCGAGGCTGGCACTCAGGAGGAATCAAGTGCCTGTGTAACCTCCGCGCCGTGTGCAATCAGAAGGAATTACAATTATGGCACTGAGCGCTAATCCTGGAAAATCAAAACACAGTTAGGCAGCCACTAAATCCCATTATAAAATATAATAATCATTATTAAGCCTTTTTTTCCCAGAAAATGAAGAGTTGGAGACATTATGCCGTCCCTTAACCATTTTCCGTAGCAGGGTCATTATTCTTTATAGCACTACTAAATATACTCATCATTTTACAAATCCCAAGTTCACCTTCCAAATACATGATCTCGTCCTTCTGTGTAAAGTTAATCAAAGTTGTAAAAGTGCTTTTATTCCATATCTTTATTTCCCCCCACGGGGATGGTGGAGCGAAAATGTGATGCATTGGAGAAGAATCATGGAATTCAACAAAAACCTTGAGATGTTATTCTCTCTGTCTTTGCTCGGAAAGAATCCATAGAGCGATTAACCCTCTCCAGGAACATAAACAACTTAGGTGTTTTCCCATAACATCTTAGCATGTTTTTGTTGTTGTTGTTGTTGTTGTTGTTGTTGTTGTTAGGAAGTTATTTATGTCCTACCCTGACTTCTTACATGCTGTACTAACCTTTGTATCCCTAGTGAAAAGTATACACAAATCAGGTAATGTCTTCTATGGGCTCTTAAAATACTGAGAACGTAATCAAAATTTTACAATACTGGTGCCAAGGAGGTCGAGAATGGTGCTAATTTTCCTGAGATATCCACCTCTTCTAGAACATGCCAGGATCACACCATACTGTTTGAATTTTTTTCTGCACTCATACAATGCAGAGCATTTATGGACACAGTGAATATTCATAAGTCTTCATTGAAAGAATGAGTAAATCAATGAATCAGTACTTCCCCAATTAAATCCAAAGCACTTCAGACAATGAAACCAAAATACCCATCATTCATCTCCCTCAGCTCAGAATCTTGCATTCTCACATGAACAGCAAGTTCTCAGTGAATGAATTATTTCTAGGTTGAACAATATGAAATTGCTATTTTTTTTAGGTCAGAAAATCGTTGAATATCTGCAGCATGCTAATATCTGCATGCTTCTGCTGATATCGGAGACTTTTCCCTTTTCCTTAGCAACATCAGGAAAAGCAGTTTAAGATGAGTAGGGGATATATAAAAAGCATCTCACCTTGGGAAAATGGCGAAGTGAACATCGGATGAAAAGCTAAAATATTCAGTTGGGGAATGTACTCTTTCAATTAGAGGACAAACTGGTCACTGGTAGATGCTCCTTTTGGCAAGATGAGGCATTTTACCCAATAAGGCAATGGGTTTCATCTTCTGTTTCCTTAGCCTCAAGAGCTACTAAGTCAATTAAGGATGAATGTCAAAAGATCTGAGTAGACATTTTTCCAAAGAAGACATCCAAATGGCCAACAGACACATGAAAAGGTGCTCAGCATCATTTATCATCAGGGAAACGAAAATGAACACCACAGTGAGATATCACCTTACGTTTGTCAGAATGGTTAAAGCAACACAAGAAACAACAGGTGTTGGCAAGGATGTGGAGAAAGGAGAACCCTCTCGCACTGTTGGTGGGAGTGGAAAGTGGTGCAACCACTCTGGAAAATAGTATGGAGTTTCCTCAAACAATTAACAATGGAATTATATTATCATCTAGAGGTTCCACTTCTGAGTATTTATTGGAAGGACATGGAAGCACTATCTTGAAGAGATCTGTGCACACCCCTGTTCATTGCAGCATTATTTGTAAGAGTTCATCAATGGATCAAAGAGTGGATACAGAAAATACAGTATAATATATACAGAAATATTATTCAGCCATAAAAAAGAAGGAAATTCTGCCATTTGTGACCACATGGATAGACCTTGAGCTCGGTAGGCTAGGAGAAATAAGTCAGACAGAGAAAGACAAATACAACATGAGCTTCCTTTTATGTGGAACCTTAAAAAAAAAAAACAGCCAAGCTCAGTGTATCAGAGAAAAGATTGCTGGCGCCAGAGGTGTGGTCAGGGAGAGGTAAAACGGATGAAGGGAGCCAAAGGGTTGAGACTTGCAGCCATAAGGACGTCCTGGAGATGAACGTTTAGCATCATGACAACGGTTAGCAAAGCTGTGGTGTATATTTGGAAATCACTAGGAGAGTAGAACTTAGACATTCTCATGCGCAAGAAAAAAAATCATAACGATACATGGGGAGGGATGTTCAGTAAACGTATTTGAGTAATCAGTTTGCAATATATCCATGCATGAAAGCATGATGTTGTCCACCTGAAACTAGTACAGTATAATACGTCAGTTATATCTCAATTAAAAAAAAATGAGTGTTAGCTTTGACACAGAGCTGGAGGGAAGGAGCCTATGAGAAGAATGGGAGCTAAACCCTGACCAAGAATTAGCTCTCTTGTGCTGGTTCACATGATGTGCTCAGACCTGACATGATCCTGCCTTCTCTGGTGCACAGAACGCTTGACCAAAGACCAGGAGAATCGGAGTGATCTCCCCCCACCCCAAAGATGTCTGCCCTAATTCTCAGGCCTGTGACTGTGTTACTTTATAAGTAAAGGGGACCATGCAGACATGATTAAGTGATGGACTCTGACATGGGGAGAGATCCTGGCTTAGGGTGCCCTCACAACACCCTTAGAAGAGGAGCACTGAGACTCAGAGGAGACAAGATGGTGGTCTTATGGGAATGCCATGCTGCTGGCTTTGAAGCTCCCATGAACCGAAGAGCGCAGGAAGCTTCTGGAATCTGGGAAAAGCAAAGGAACAGATTGTACCCCACAGCCTGCAGCAGGGAGTACATGTTAGTGAGACCTGTTTCAGACCTCTCACTTCTACAACAGTGTAATAACAAATGGGCATGGTCTAGGCACATATGTCTTTGGGGGATGATGTTGGATACTGTTCAGTGCTTAGGAAGATGGAAACCCCTGCTTATTTATCAACAGCAAACCCAATAACTATGCATGTGTTTCATATTCTCCATCATGAGTTGCACTGAGACAGTCTATATTCTCCCCCCGTCCCTCTAATTGGTACACTCTCCTCTCGAGGACATGGTAACTTCGGGTAGATGCTTACACCATGGGTGGGGGTCTTGTTCAGTGAGAGAAAGCACAGGGCTCATTTCTGCAGCTAACACAAGGTGGACCCACAGAAACATGAGCAGAGAAGGTATAACGTAAGGGCTAATAAGCCAGCAAGAATTTAGGAAAAGGAATGTGAAAAAGGGAGAAAGCATAATATTTCCAGATAATCTGAGCAACCATCCAGGTCTCTTGAAACAGTTCCCTGGATGTGGGACTTTGCATGCTAAACCTCCAAAATCCTCAGCAATCCAGAATTCCTAAGTCACCCTATTTCCAAATTAAAATACATGTGTCCATGGAAGACAGAGAAAAGGTCGACATTAACCAACCAATAGCGCAATAAAATCATTCCTTTGCTCAATAAATTATGTTAAATGTTTGTGACGGTCTAGTCAAAATGCTTAGGTTAAAACATTTTGACATAGATGACCCTCAAGAAATATATTATCCATTGGAAATATGTAGATTATAAAACTGTACATTGTATAATATCTATTTAGAGAGGGAGAGAGAGAGCACAGCCATGATAAACATCAAAAAAAAAAAAAATAGAACCCTGAAATTTGTTTTTTCAATGCAGGATCATTGGGTAACATTTTTATTTGTCTTGGATACCTCAGTGCTCTCTTGTGACACAATGAGGGTAATATGAAAATAGATCAAAAAGTAGGAAATTAAAACAGATGTGCTCCCATAGTTAAATAGGACATTTTCCTCTGACAACTTACTGGGTTCATTCAGGGTAAAAAAAAATTAAAAAGCAGCCGGGCATTGGGAAATGGCAAAGTGCTCCATTTTTGCTAAATGGGGGCGGGGGGGTTGGCACTTTGGTCTTTAACTGCTAGGTCCGGTTTCTGGAGGGATACAATTAGGTTACGAAGGAGTGTTCTCAGTCTCACTCGTGTTGTAGTTGGTGGAGACCTGGCCAGTCTGAAAGTCTATTTTGGGCAGACAGAGGGCTTAGATAAAGCAGTTGCCCCACACCATGCATTCCCTAATTCACAGAGAGCCCCTGAGTGCCTTTCCCACGAGGAACACATAGCCCCTTCCTACCGTAGCCTCTTCTAAAGACGGTATGGCTTTGCATGCCTCCACATAACACTGCTGTGAATACAGATGTGAATGGACTGTCACTGATCTAATTAACTTGAGATTGGGCACCTGTTGCATTTCTGTAAGTAAATATATTTATCAGAGTCCACAATAAGTGCGTAGGGTCCATTTGCATGGATGATGATAACGAATTTAAGAGTAACCCAGAAAATGTCAATTATGACTCACACAGAGGACGACTGGCCTGCCATCACAGCGCAAGACTGTCAATTACTCACCCCACGTTGCTAATTTCAATAGCTGGGCCAACCGGAGATTTTAGGAGAGCTAATTAACCTCTGGGTAACTCCATCTGGCAATCACAGAAACCTGCGAGATTGGATTCTTCTCTCAAATGGGATTCTCCATCCCACAGGGCAGACACTGGCTCACGTTGGGAAAGACAGCCTTTGAGCCACACTGGGCAGGTGAATGAAGAACATGTGGCCAAAAAGGCCAGCTGTGCCTTCGTGGGACAAGGAGAATGCGAACGTGTGCCTTTCAGATCGCCGTTCCTGTTCCTCACCCGAGGTGGACCACCTACGAGCCAGTGCTCTTAAGGGCATCAGAAAGAGATGAAAGGAGGAAAAGGAAGGAACGTTTGTCAGATGCCAGGTTTGGAGAGAAGAGTTAACCTTTGGCATAGCAGTAGGGAGGGAAATCCAAAGACGAAGAAGAGAGACACAGGAGGGGTGGAAGTGGCATTCAGGTTTGCCCGTTCCCAAGCTCTGCCCAAAGAGCAGGGTCAGATTCTAGCCCAGCTTCCTCACTGATAAGAGGCAGATGATGTCAGCATTACAGCTCTGGGAGGGAAGGCGTGTGCTTCCCAGCCCAGACCACCTAGACAAGTTTAGCTCTATAGGTCAATATTGGCAAAGGGCATGCAGAAAAAGTCAGGCAGTTGAAACCAACACCAGGTTGTGTTTTAGCCTTGTGGCTCTCAATGTGTGCTCCAGGACCAGCTGCTTGAGCATCTGCCAGGAGCCTCTTAGAAAGGCAAATCCTGGGGCCCCTGGGTGACAGAGTTGGTTAAGCATCTGGCTCTTGGTTTCCGCTCAGGTCGTGATGTCAGGGTCATGAGATCGAGTCACACACTGAGCTCCACACTCAGCCTGGAGTCTGCTTCGTATTCTCTCTCCTTCTCCCTCTGCCCCTCCCACTCATGCTGTCTCCCTCTCTCTAAAATAAATAAATCTTTGTTTGAAAAAATAAAAGAAAGAAGAGCGAATCCTCAGCCCCAAGCCAGAGCTCAGAGTCAAGTACTGTGGGGCTGGGACAGGTGGGGCAGAATGAGTGCATTCAGCAATAAGTTTTTTAATAAGCATAACAGGGGATTCCAGCACATGTTCAGGTCTGATCCCCATCAACTGCAGAAGGAGAACCTTGGTAGGGGAAAAAACATCAAGAAGAAAGCAAAGCCCTCATCTTGGAGAAACTGTGGGACTTGACAAGGTGGCAAGAAACGACTTGAGGTGTAAGGACAGGACAGGGCTCTTGCATGCACCCGTGTGAGGCTGGGTACAACAAAACCCGGGAATGGGTTCACAGACAGGGCAGAATTCCCATCTCTGGCACAGAAACCAAGGCTGGCAGAATCAGATGGAAGACTGAGGTGACGCTGAATCCTGGTGGAGGACTAGATGAACATAGAACCATAGTCAGGTTGATCTCGAATTTATTGATGTGGTTCTGGTTGCTGGGAGGCCACTGCAACGTTCTCTTCATCCCCCCTCATCCTAACAGAGAGACATTGCCTTCTTTAGTCTGTCCTTATGGAATACTTCCTGTGCACCTTCCTTCTGCTTCAGTTCTGTTGTTGACTGCTTTCCCTGCATCTTCTCATGAAATTGTTCTTGTTGTCCAGTCGGTGGACCAGAGGCTCATTTTCTCTTGGTTTCCTGTCTTTCTTGAGGTTCAAAGGCTATAGCTATGCTCAGAAAATTCCAAGCTCAGGCATGCTCTAGCTTCATGCATCAATTGACTATATTTTCTCTTTAGCGTCCAACGTTGATGTTTAGCACTTCTCACTCTCTAGACCTTGCAGTGTATTGGGTCATCATGCATGAGCAATGGTGGACAGGAGTAGAAGGGAGTAAGCAGTGGGCTGAGTCTCTGACACCTGGACTCTTACTCCGTGCCTGAACCCAGTGCGTCTGTGAGCTGTGGAAATCCGCGGGATGTGCTCCATCTTAGAGAAAAGGGATTTGAGCAGAAATGTGGACAGTCTTCTTCACATCTCGAGTTCCACAGTCTATACTATTAGTTCCCATTGTTGATCCAGACTTAGTGAGAGCTTCACCTAACATCCTAAATGCATGGCTAAGACTGCACAAAGCAATAAATCTAAACAGTACATCATGTTTTATTTTGCTACTTTGGACAAAGACCATCTCCCAACTCCCAAGACTTAGGAGTAGCTCTCTCCTGCATCTCAGGGTCTTTATTTAGACTGCTGTACCCCAAATCCCATAGCCTGGCTGGTTTATCCACAACGGAAATTCATTTCTCACAATTCTGGAGGCTGGAAGTCCAAGACCAAGACATCAGCAGATTCAATGGCTTGCTGGTTCCTAATGGTATCTTTTTACTGGGTCTTAACCTGGGGAAGAGGAGAGGGAGCTCTCTGAGGTCTCCTTTATAAAGGCACTAATCCCACTCTGAGGCTGTACCCTCATCACCCAAGCATTTACCAAAGATCCCACCTCCTAATACCATCACCTGTGGGGTCAGGATTCAACATGTGAATTGGGGGAGGACCAGAACACTCAGTCTTTTTCAGTGAATGAGATAACTCTGCTGAGAATAAGGGAAATCAGCTGCCAGCAGAGGTTTAAAAAAAAAAAAATGGAGAGAGTAAAACAGTGCTTCCATGAGCCTCATTTCCCAATCGCCAGCAAACTCTCTCATTAGATGCATCTGTAGCTTAATTAAGTCTTTTGGGTAAAGGTAAAAAAGAAAGATGACCTTTAAAACCAGATTGGCATTGCTCAAGTCCGATAAAACTGATTTTCTCAGTCATATTAAAACACGACACTGAATCTATAAGAGAATATTTCGTTTTCTAGTATGTGTGAGGCAGGATTGTAAGAAAGCCCCCAAGACTCCCACCCTCTGGTCTGTACATATTCTCTGTCATCCTTGGCTTTGAGTACAAGCACCGTTTTTGGATGTGGTGGATGTCATCCAGTGATTAGGTTATGTTACCTTGCAGGGGTGAACGGTTTTTTTGGAGATACAGTGAACGTCCCTCACCCACAGACTTTAACTTAATCAAAGAGGCATTCTCCTGGATGGACCTAAAGAAATTCACTGAGGTGAGAGACTTGAAGCAGCAGAGTCTATCTTGCCAGCCCTGCAGGACCAAGGCATCGTGACATCTACCAGTAATCCCAGAGCTTGCAAGAGAATCCAGAGCTCCAGATAAGAACACAGCCCCTACTGTCACGTAGACTCGTGAAACCAGCAGACACTCACTGAAGTCAACCCTGGACAGCTGGCTTCTGGGAGCAGAAGGCTAGCTGAAGACAAAGCAGAAGCCAACTCCCTGCAACCTCCCCCCACCCCCACTCCTGGGTGGACATGTGCGACCTTCCTCCAGGGAGCTCCCAACTATCTTAATGTTAATGCCATGCTAGAGGGGAAAACAAGGTTGACTTGGCAACGGCAAGCCACTATCTTGCGGGTCTTCTTTAAAACATGAAAGTTCTTTTGAAACCTCCCTTTTCCTTATTTCCCCCAACTCCCCGAGTATACAGTCAGCCACCCCTCAACACCCTGGGGCAGCAGCTCTTTCCACCCTCCCATCCTCTCCCTGTGCTTTGATAAACCACCATTTTGCACCAAAGCCATCTCAAGAATTCTTTCTTGTCGGTCATCTCCGGACCTCAACCCACCGAACTTCATCAATATTACAAAACTCCATCATTGTGACATACTGAACATATGTTGTTTTAAGCTCCTAAATGTGTTACAAAGAATGGACAGACTAATGCAGGTAGCTTGTGGTCACAGACTGGGAGAAAGGACAATTCCAAGTATTTACAAGATGTGTGGAGATGATGGCACCTTCTCAATCTTAGGAAAGTTGTTTTTAGTGCATGCCATGATGAAGAAAATAGTGTGTTTAGTATTCCGTTAGTAATCTTAATGATGGTTATTGTCAACAGACTGACAGTCAAAGGTAGCACATAAGGGAAAAGTTCCAGCAAAAATATAGGAATTATCTGGAGTCATGATCAGAAAGGGTAGAAAGGAAGGAAAGAAAAAAAGAGGGTCATCAGTTACTAGCTCTTCCTCCAGTAGATTTTAGGAATCCAAGCCAGTGGCTCCCGAATGCCATGAAACAGGTCGGTGCCACCTGCTGAGATGGTCTCTCTAGGGTTTCACATCTCCTTCAGATCAGTTTCCTACTGGACCCCATTAAATGATCTAGGTCTCTATCTGGAGACTCTTCTTTGCTGCCCCGGACCAGCCATTGCCAGATTTCTTACTGAGTCCTTGAAGGGAAAGACAGGAGAAGGACCACACCATGACCAGAGGCCTTGTGTCTCAAAACATTCTTAATACAATGTTGGAGAGGAGCAGATCCTCCTGTATCCTCTTTGGGTCTCCAGCTTGGTCTGAGAAGGAAACTCACAGAGGGCGGATGCACAGGACGAAAGCATTGACCTTTCATTGAATTTCCACATGAGTCCAGGAGCCTTCACAGGAGAATAAACACCCATCAGCAATTTTTATGCCTTTGCGACAAAGAAGCAATACATTTGTGAAGAGATGACAGGCCCAAGGGATTGGGGCTTCGGGTATGAAATGGTCAAGAAGTATCTAGGGGGTCATAGATTGTTTTAACAAGGTTTGTTTGTGTGTATTTCTTGATCCCCAATTCCCTCTCTCTGGTGATAAGGTAGCTTTCCCTTCTCCTGCTACTGGGAAGGTACCTTGTGAAAGGTGACCTATTTCTGGGAACAAAGATGAGGCAGGGGAGATCAACATAACCTTCCTGGCTCTGCCATTTTCTCAGACTTGACATGTTCAGTGTTTTGAGCTCAAGGAGTTTGAGAAAATGGCTAGCATGTCTTGAACCCCATCACGGTGAGGCAGGACAAAACGTCTGGAACAAACAAAAATGGCTTTGTTGACGAGCATTACCAATGTTTTAAAAAGATTTAGAACAAGCTTGACTTCCAAGCTCCATTTTGAGTTTGCATTGGAAGGAGATAGAAAATGTCAGGAAACCGACAAACTTCTAGCAAAACAAGAGTGAAACATCATAAAATAGAGTTTTATCTGCTAACTGTTCTTTCACTGAAAATGTGAAATACATCTCAAGAGGGAACTAGGTAGTTATAAGTTTTTCAATAAATCTTCCTTGGGAAGGTCTCTTTTTTTCCCCTAAAAATAAGTCCATTCTATGAAAACTATCTTTTAAAGGATAGTTTTCAAATAAATGGTAAGATCATGACTCCCGGACTGATATAAAACAAACAAGTGTTTGAAAATGACATTTAACTCAGTATTGGTGAATGAATCACTGGGAAGGTGTTCCCCCACGTCAAAGAATGACCCCCCACCCCAAAAATAAATCCTGTTTCTGGGTTCAACTTGTGGAAATCCGTAAGCAAATGGGGGCAAAATGGACTCCTATTTTTGCGGGGGAGGGCAGGCAACTGAATTTTCAAGATAAAATTCACATACAAATTTACAGGCAAGAATTTTTCTGCATTATGCTTCATCATTTGCTACTTACAGAGTCATAAAACCACACACAGATAATGCAAGGTGCACAGCCCTATTGGATCAACCAAATAAGCAGGAAGGCTATGATCAAAATAATGCATAGCTTCCTCTAGCAGCTCAAATGTTGCCCGATACATATTTTACTTTATGAAATATGGTCATCATATCTGGTAGTATTTAATTTTTTTTTTACTTTACTGGTAGCTCTATGCAAGCATCCAATTTGTGAAGAAATGTTTCTGGTGAAAGTAACATACGGAAGTAGACCATCCAGTCTAGGCTACGCTGATGTTTCTCAGTGCTTTTATTTATTTTATTTTATTATTTTTTAAAGATTTTTTTCAATGTATTTGACAGAGAGAGGCACAGCAAGAGAGGGAACACAAGCAGGGGCAGTGAGAGAGGGAGAAACAGGCTTCCCTACCGAGCAGGGAGCCCGATGCGGGGCTTGCTGGGATCAGGACCTGAGCTGAAGGCAGATGCTTAATGACTGAGCCACCCAGATGCCCCCTCCTTGCTTTTACATTCAGAATGTTATTCTTTAGCTTGGGCTCTTGTATATTCTAAACTTGCCCATAAATGGCTTTGAGTTGTTCCAAAAAATGAACTAGAACATGAAGAAAAGTTGCCACTGATGAGGTTCTTGAAAGTAATCTGTGGCAGTCTTTAAGGGTAATCCTGAGTGAAGACTTCAAAACACATCTTGAGCATTTACAATATGCTTCAAAGGTTGTTTTTTTGAAGAGGATAATGCAAATCTGGGTGTTTATGTTCTGTGCTCTTCACTAAAAATAAAGCAAGTTTATAACTTTAGATTCACATGTCATTCGGAATGGAAACAATGCAGGATTGAACACAAATCCAATGTGAAACAAGATTCTCTCCAAGCTGGGCTTAACAGTACAGAATTGTGGAAAAAGTGCACTTCAAGGAAAAAATATAGAGCACATGCCCTGAATTATACCAAGGATCTCACAACTCCGTAAATTGTAGGTAACAGATAGTTATGCAAAGTAATTCTTAGAGATTTGCAAAGCCTTTTCTGTCCCATTTAGACTCATTAATTAGGTTTAATAACCTCTTTTCCCATTGTCCTGTAGAAAAACCAGTTGACCTTCCATTAGCACATCATCAAAACATTCTCAGTTTATAATTTTATGATTCAAAAAATTTCCCTCAATTGATGAGTAATATTATTAAAATGTGTTCATTTATATACCTTATATTGAGTGTAATGATTTTAACCTTTTGTGAGCTCTGCGGTTTCAAGTGTTATGGCGTTATTAGTCATAGATAAAAACACAGCATAAATACTTATTACGATTATTACGATCACACTTCTTATTGGCCAGGAGATGGATTTTCAGCAATTGGAGCATATCGTCTAGAGGGAGTTTTTCTAGCACCGTCTCTGCATCCCCAAGAAGGGCCAAACAGTCACACACAAAAATGACCCCACATCAAGGAATTCTAAAATGCACTGTGGGCAGAACTGGAGGTGTACCCTTCTTGGATCGAAAACTAATCTTTCAGAGGAATCTCCCTTTCTGTTCAGTGTGAACCTTCAGTTCCTCTTTGAACTGCTTGGCTCTCAGATCCCATTTCTCTTTCAATTAGTTTCCCTGCTTAAGAAGTTTGTCTGCCATGGTTGATGTTTTGAGACAAGCTTGGTGTCTTCTCTTGGGAAGAAATGCACACCCTCCCTGTTGGTTTATGGGGAGGAGATGATCCAAGCTTGTGACGGGCAGGAAATTCTGCCTAAGATTCTTACAGGTCATGAGACCCAATCCCCTTGTCTGCTGGGGTTTCCCCACACCAAACTGTAAACCTCAGATACCAGCCTTGTGACCTATGGCTCAACTTAGTTGTGACACATCTACCTGGAGATAGGATCCGATCCCACAGATGAAGTACGAAGTCCTCTGAGTCTGCCTCCTGCACTTCAGACACCACTCACAAGCCCACGTTGTCACCTGTGCTTCTTGTCCACCTGCTGTGGGTCAGAGGTTCCCACAACCCCTCCTGGGCTCGATTAATCAGCTCCCAGAACTCAGAGAAACATGGTACCTGGTAGATCACTGGTTTATTATATGAGGCTCTAAGGGACAATGAGCCAGATGAAGAGATGGCCAAGGCCAGATATGGGAGAAAGGACACAGGGGACTACTCTCCCCACATCTTTGTTCACCTACCCAGAAGGTATCCAAACCCTGTCTTTTGGGGATTTTATGTAGGCTTTATTACATAGGCATGATATACTAAATCATTGATCATTGGCATTTGAACTCAACCTCCAGTGCCATTCCCCTCCCTAGAGATGGGAGGGTAGAGGTGGGTCTAAAAGTTTGCACCCTCCATTCATGAGGTTGGCTTCACTGGCGACGAGTCCCCCTCCTTAGGAGCTTCCCCAAAGCCTCATTCATGTAACAAAAGATATCTATATGGCTCCCATCGTGGGCAGTTCCAAGGGTTTTCAGAGCTCTGTGTGCAAAACAACCAAAGTCATATTTCTTATCCTAAAACAGAATATCATTTACCTTTACAGAGACTGTATGTACTTTATTAAGATGGCTGTCTCTTTCCACTCTGACTTTCTCTCCTTCCTCCTGGACTGTGTGACAGCTGAGGTCATGGTGGAAAGAGTAAATTGAGGGGAAGGGAGTTGGGAAGAGATTTAGTTTAGAAGGATGTGTGTGTCCACTGTCACTTCCACATAATGTCAGATTTGACTAGCTCCCCCGGTGTATAATGGTTTGCCTTCCAGAAACACTCCTGCTCCTGTGGGTCCTAATTCACCTGACACCATGACCAAAAGAGTCGGGACCACAGGTCCTGTCTGGGTATGAAAATATCCTCAGTGGCTAGCACCAGACAGAAGTAGAAGAGTAAGGGAGAAAGAAACCAGCCTTCAAATGTACACAGATAGAAGCAATTGTATGGATTTCACCCTAACGATGAGGCGTGTGATATTGTAAGGGAGCATTCTGTTCTCATCAATGCCTGGGAGAAACTGGAAGTCCTATCCTGTCTGGAATAGACTACATCATGTAGTATATGAAAATAGAAACACGTAATGCTCATTTTCTTCTTTCTGTTCTTAAAAAAAAATGGAATTGAGTGAATTCCTGTGTTTGTAAATCAAAAGCACACCATGTAAAGCCAGCAGATGGCAAATGCACGAGTCTCAGGTCATGTATCTCTATATCTATATCTACATATCTATCTATCTATCTATCTATCTATCTATCAATCATCTATCTATCTATCTATCATCTATGTATCTATCTATCTATGTATCTATGTATCTATCTATCATCTATCTATCTATCATCTATTTATCTATGTATCTATGTATCTATCATCTATTATCTATCTATCTATCTATCATCTATCTCTATCTATAATCTATCTATCTAGCTAGCTAGCTATCATCTATCTATCTCTCTATCTATCATCTATCTATCTATCTATCTATCTATCTATCTGTCTATCATCTATCTATCTATCTATCAGTACTGGTGTGATGTGGTACCTCGCTGTGGTTTTGATTTGTATTTCCTTGATGCTGAAGGATGTTGAGCACTTCTTCATGTGTCAGACTCAATTTTTAAGAGCAGTTTTAGGTCTCCAGTAAACTGGAGAGGAAGGTCGGAGACATCCGTGTCCCTCCCTTACACACACAAGCACACTGGTCCCCTCATTATCAGCGCCCCTGCCAGAAAAGTATATATTTTAATCAGGGATGAACCCACATTGACAATCATAATCCTCCAGAGCCTGTAGTTTACATTAGGGCTTACTCTTGGCAGTGTATATTGTATGGATTTGGGCGAATGTGTAATGATATGTATCTACCATGATAACATCATACAGAAGAGTTTCACTGTCCTAAAGCCCTCTCTGCTCTGCCAGCTCATCCCACCCTCCTCCGCATCCCCTGGAAACCAGTGATCTCTTTACTGTCTTCCTAGTTTCGCCTTTTCCAGAATGTCCCAGAGTTGGAAGCATCCAGTATGTAATCTCTCCAGATTAGCTTTTCTCACGTAGTTATGTGCCTTGACGTTTCCTCCATGTCTTCTTTGGCCTCATAGCTCCCTTATTCTTCACACTAAATATTTCATTGTCTGCTTGGACTCCAGTTTATCCATTCGCCTACTGAAGGGTATCTTGCCTGCTTCCAGATTTTGGCGATTAGGAGTAAACGTGCTACAAACATCCATGAGCAGATTTTTGTGTGGACCTACATTTCCTTTCAGTAAATACCAAGGAGCATGACTGTTGGATTGTACCCTTAGAGTGTGTTTAGTTTAGTAAGAAACCACCAAACTGTTTTCCAAGTGGCTGCACCATTTTGCATTCCCATCTGCAATGAATGAGAATTCCAGTTGCCTCTGGGATATTTTCATCTTGCAAAACTTAAAATCCATAGCCATTGAACACCGTGCCTCCCACCCACCTCCCACCCCATAACCACCATTCTACAATCTGTATATCTGAGCTTGGCTGCTCGTGATGCCTCACTTGAGCTCAAGCATCCCATATTAGACTTCCTATGACCGCCTCATCTTGTTGTGCATAGTGGCTTCAAGGTTCATCCACATTGTAGCAGGTGACAGGATTTTCTTCCTTGTAAGGATGGATAATACTCTGGTTTACATATATACCTCATTTTGTTTATCCATTCAACCATTGGTAGACTTTTGGGTTGATCTCCCGTCTTACTGTAAACAGTGCTGCAATGAACTCAGGAGCGCTAATATCTCTTGGAGATCCTGCTTTCAGTTTCCTGGGATGTATACCCAGAAGTGGGACTATTCCATGTTTTCTTTCTTTCTTTTTTTTTTTTTTTTGAGGAAAATGGGCAACACATAGTTAAAACCAGCTTCAGGAAGTAAAATTGCTGACACTTAGATACATTTGAATAAAGATAAGATAATGATCCCTGGAAAAAAGTGCTTCCCCTACATTTATTTCCCTAGAGCTTTGTAAATGGAAAGAAATCTGAGGATCGATTACCGTTACTGGAGTAGACAGAGCCCCCAGAAGCCATGCAAATTCAGTAGATAGAGTTCAGGCATGTCTCAGAGATGTTGCCGGTTGGGTTCCAGACCCCTGAAATAAGCATCCCAATAAACCAAGTCGAATGAAGTGTTGGTTCTCCCAGCACATGTAACGGTTCCTTTTACACCAGACTGTAATCCACGAAGTGTGCAAGGGCATTCTGTCTAAGAAAACGCAGAAGCCATAATTGAAAAATATTCGATCGCCAAGACAATACAAAATGCTAACCATCCTCTGGGCTTTTGTGCCTTATCATCACTGATCACAGACCACCCTAAAGAATAGAACAAGGAAAAAGCTTGAAATATTGTCACCATTCTCAAAACGTGACCCAGAGGCATGGAGAAACCAGATGCTACTGGGGAAAATGACGCTGAAAAGCTTGCTGGACTGGGGTTGCCACAAAACGTCAGCTTACACAAACATGACTATCTGCACAGCGCAGGAAACAACACAGGCCTGTATCTTTAAAGACTTCACTTGCACACAGGCTTCCTTGAACAGGGTCTGCAGTTCTGTAACTTTCCATGAAACAGGAATCTTCGGTGTGTAGTTATAATAATGCGCCCAAGGCGGAGTCTTATCATAATCCTTCCCACCCAGCTACCGTGATAAGCAAGGGAGGGTGGGAGAAGGCCCAGCTAAATGACTCAGTGTGTTCTGTAATCGAAGCCTGCAAGGCTGGATATCATTGTCCAAAGAACTCCAGCCCTCTTCCAAAGACTGGGATTCATTTTTATTCGAAAGGAGCCCCTTGGTAAATTTAAATGACAGGGCCCACACGACGGGAAGAAGCCACTGGCTGGAGGTATTAGGACCAACACACCAGCAGTTTCCAGCTGCCTCTAGGTCAATACAAGGAGCGAGCATTAGGACACGGAGATGCTCTTCCTCTTCTGGTGGTTTTTTTAGGCTGGGTCCGCAAACCAGGACTGCCTCAGGCTCTTGTTCCTGTCACTGCCGTGTAATAGAAAATATATTTGCTCTTTGCCTGCTAGCACAGAGCCCTGAAGCTCTCGGATTTCCCAACGGATAGGCCTGTCTTTCGTTCTTTAAAATGAGACTCCCGCTGAGCAGGGAGCCCAATGCCGGGCTCAATCCCAGGACCCTGGTATCATGACCCAAGATGAAGTCAGGTGCTTAACTGACTGAGCCACCCATGAACCCTACAAAGTACCCACTGTTAAGATTCTGGTTTCTGGGGCACCTGGATGGCTCAGTCAGTTAAGCGTCTGACTCTTCATCTTGGCTCAGGTCTTGGTGTCAGGGTTGTGGCTTCAAGCCATGAGCTGAGCTCCACACTAGGCATGGAGCCTACAAGAAAGAGAGAGAGAGAGAGAGAGAGAGAGAGAGAGAGAGAGAGATATGAAGGAAGGAAGGAAGGAAGGAAGGAAGGAAGGAAAGAGAGAGAGAGAAATCAATCAAGCCTGATTTCTGCCTTATTCCCTTTTTCTCAAGATTTTGCTGTGCTTTTTCTTGCAGGAAAAGGAATAGAGGGCGCCTGGGTGGCTCAGTGGGTTAAAGCCTCTGCCTTCGGCTCAGGTCATGATCTCAGGGTCCTGGGATCGAGGTCTGCATTGGGCTCTCTGCTCAGCAGGCAGCCTTCTTCCTCCTCTCTCTCTGCCTGCCTCTCTGCCTGCCTGTGATCTCTGTCAAAAAAACAAATAAATAAAAATCTTTTTTTTTTTAAAAAAAAGAAAGAAAAATAAAAGGAGTAGAAAGCAAAAGTGGTTTTTAAGAAAGGAGTAAATAAAAATTGGCAATGCAGTTATGAATTCTTTAAGTTGAAACACCCATTCTTGCATACTACATATTAAACAAGGCCATATGGTGCATAAGGAGTGACATGGAGGACAGTAGGAGAAGGAAAGGAAATGGGAAGTAGGGTAATTCAGGGAGAGAAATGAAACATGAAAGACTCTTGACACAGAAACAAACTGAGGGACTTGGAGGGAGGGGGTGGAGGGATGGGAGAGCCTGGTGGTGGGTACTAGGGGCACGTATTGCATGGAGCACTGGGTGTGGGGAATGGGGAATGAATCTTGGAACACTGAAAAAATAAAAAATAAAAAATAAAAATAATTAACAATTTAAAAAAAGGCCATAATTTCAGAAATTCTGCAGATAAGCCCAGTGTAGATACATCTTTGGGGAGAAATAGAAAAAAGGAAAAGAACAGTAAGACTGTTTGTTCACCCTTACTTGTCAAAGTTGATGGTTTTCTTTCTGAATAACCATCAGTAAGACAATAAACAGAACCTATGTGCTGAGGTATGGAAGCTGAAATATTCCTTTTGAAGCAAGTAACAGTGAGTTCTAGGATACCCATATGACATTCCTCCTGTCATTGGTAATAACAGAACAAAGAAAACGCTCTTTGAAATGAGCATTTCTGACTCAGAAGGCATGTTAGTTTAAAAGCGCAAAAAAAAAAAAGGAAGGAAGGAAGAAGAAAGAAAGAAAGAAAGAAAGAAAGAAAGAAAGAAAGAAAGAAAGAAAGAAAGAAAGGGTCAAGTTGGGGAAATGTCCTCTAGAGTTCCCTGGGTGTGGCATTCAGCTTCTCTTTACTACATGGCTTTCTCACTGACATCAGGCTGAGTTGTATTTCTATACATGCCTGTTTCATTCTCTCCAAGAGAGTTGTTATGGTCCACGGTGTGACATGTTCGAGGTCAATGTCATTGATTCTAACTAAGGATTAGATCATCACATTTTGATCAAGATGCATAGAAACCCCAGAAATAGAGCTGTCCAGGAAAATGTTGTATAGAGGAAAGGAAAGGAATAGGAGAATGGAGATGGTTTATAACATTTATTCTAAGGGCACCTGTGTGACTCAGTCAATGAAGCGTCTGACTTCAGGTCAGTCATGATCTCAGGGTCCTGGAATGGAGTCTCACATCAGGCTCCCTGCTCAGTGGGCAGTCTGCTTCCCTCTATGCCCCTCCCCCTGCTCATGCTTTCTCTCTATATATAGTGGATAAAATCCTTTAAAAAATATTTATTCTAATGTCCCTACCGTGGTCATTCTCAGACACAGCCTTGATGACCTAATCAACCCAATCAATCAGTTCACTTTTCTCAGCAACCAAATAACACTGGCTATTTGTAGCTGATCCACAGAATCTTACCAGAAGTATTTTCAGGGGTTCAAAATAGTAGCTCCATTAGTCATGCCTACATTTGGGGTGGGGGAGGCAGAATTTGTGGCATTTAGCTAAGTACATTCTGGTTGAACAAAATTCAGATTCAGACACTTCGGAGGGGTGTGTATGTGGAGGGGGAGAAGCACCTTGCCTGATATAATCACACAGCAGTGTGTGCACAATGGAGAAGGACTTTCTAGAGTGTAGAATCTCATCTGGTCAGAAGGCTGGAATGATGCATGTGTTCTCATCCAAAAGATGGAATAGTAACAGTGCTTAATGACCACTTCCCTTCCTTAACGACAGTGATCCCCTTCCTATTTGCTTTTGTTTCTTCGAATCAGGATCATAATTGTAAATCTCTTTATATACTATTTGCAATAATGCCACTAAGTGAGAATTCTAGTTGGGTAGATAAGGGCAGGTAATACATCAACAGTTTCCCATGGAATGTATGTGTGTAGTCCCGTGACCTACAGCATAGCACAGAGGTCTGGTGGTGTGAGATTCATGGCCATGTGTTTTCTGCCTGACCCACCCAGTCATTGGCTTTCTGGAGTACACATGAGTTTTCCATCATTTGTGACCTTCTAACTGGCTTATGCAGCTTCCTGGTGTCTCCTTCTCAGTGCCATTAAAACCATGTTAGTGTTCCACCTGTGGCTAGGGTAAGAATTCGTGTTAGGATCCATGTTATAATCCATTATTATTAACCCAGCAGACGTTGCTTATTGTTTGAGGAGCCTAGCTCTTGTTTGGAGCCCATTCAAAGCAAGACTTTGAGTAGTTCTGATTACTTCCTTTCTTTTTTTTAATTCGACAGAGAGAAACACAGCTAGAGAAGGAACACAAGCAGGGGGACTGAGAGAGGGAGAAGCAGGCTTCCTGCTGAGCAGGGAGCCCCATGCAGAGCTCGATCCTGGGACTCTGGGACCATGACCTGAGCCAAAGGGAGACACTTTAAGAACGGAGCCTCCCAGGCACCCCTAATTAATCCACTTTTATCTGCATCCTTTGGAGATTGTTATCTTAAGATATGCCCTCTCAGTGGATGGAAAAGGTTTAATAAAGAAAAACAAATTGCAGTTCATAGAGCATGGTAAGTAGAACAGATATACAGATAAAAGGTTGAGTTCTTCTCTCTCATGCTATCTTTACCTTGACTTCCACTTACAACTGAAGTATGGAGTCTGGGCTTATAATCGGAAACCAGGGACTCTACACCTATAAAGTATTGATGTATCCCAAACTCTGTATTTCATGTTACTATTTAATTAGCAGTGGGTCAGGTATCGGGGGCACATTTCTCATACCAGACACAAGTGGTTCTTACCTTGCATGTGAACATGTAAACTGTTGAGGACAAGCTTCATGTGAAGCTGGATCTTTATTCTGTACCATCCACAAACAACTGAAAAAGGATCATCAGCCTAAATGGAGGAGCTGCATTATTATAAAACTTCTAGAAGGAAACATGAGTCTTTCTTCATCACCTTGAGTTAGGTAATGATTTCTCAGCATTAATGGAAAAATCACAATGACAAAAGAAAACAGAAAGCTGGACTTCATCAAATTTAAAAATATTTGCTCTTGGAGAGACACCATCAAGAAAACGAAAGCACAGCTCTCAGACTGAGAGAAAAGAATGCAAAGTCTTGTATCCAATAAGGGACTTTATTCAGCATATGTGCATAACTCAATAACAAAAGAATAAATAACCAAATTAGAAATGCAAATGGAAATTTCTCACAAAATAAGATGTATGGATGGCCAAGACTTACATAAAAAGGTACTCAATATTATTAGCGATCCGAGAGATGCAAATCAAAACCTCAACAAGATACCATGTTGCATTCACTAACGTGGCTGAAATAAATAACCACAGGGAAAAATAAGTGTGGATCAGGACGAGGAGACGCTGGCACTCCCATATATTGCTTTGAAACGTAAAATGGCACAGCTACTTTGATGAAACAGGCCAGCAGGTGTTGAAAATGGGAAGCCTAGAATTACCACGTGGCTCAAATAATTCCAGTGCTAGGTGTCTACCCAGAAGAAGCAGAAACATTCATCGTGAACCACACAGATCTGCAATCCTTAATCTTTCTACAGCTCACGAGCACACAGTAGTGGGGATGACAAGATGGCATGTGTGTGTGACATTATGGTAAGGACTCGGTGAACCAGCGCCGTGTCTGCTAGTGAATACTCTTCACCGTGTCTGCTAGTGAATACTCTTCACCGTGTCTGCTAGTGAATACTCTTCACCGTGTCTGCTAGTGAATACTCTTTTCCTCTTTATTATAAAGATTGACTCACATGGCAAATTTAGCTACCGTTCTACATTCGTTAGAGCAGTACTTCCGGTCACAGAAGCTTTTCATGGTGTCCTAGAAACCATTCCGTCTTTCTATCTTTGCTTAAGGTCAGTGCTGAGGACTGTGTGTGGGTGAGCAGCGAATTTCACAATCACAGACGCTGGTTAGGTGTATGCAGTATCTAATGTAAGTTCTCTATTTTTATATCTATAACGTGGCAGTCATTCAGCATGTTGGCAATTACTCTTCAGATTTAGAAAAGCGTTTCTGGTTAAATTTGAACAAATCATTGCATTTCCTTAAATCGTCTTAGCATCATATCAATAATGATTTTTCTGTATGTTGCATACCAGGGTATTTTATTCTCAAATCCATTTTTGAGTTCTGTGGTATTTGCATTATACAGTTGCATTCAGCAGACGGTGAGGCATATTTCTATACCAAAAGGGGAAAAGAAAAATCCCCCACAAAAGAAAATTAGGCATTTTGGGTTCTACTCAATTATTTGAAGGTTACTTGCATAATAACAGGATTTTATTAAGAGATCAGTGTGCCTGCTGTTTATTCCCTACTTGAAGTTATAATCCTGTTTCTGACATCCCTATCATCTCCATGGCAACCAGTTGTGATTCAACAAATTGAGGATTACGGTGGGGACCAAAGTGAAAATAAACAGGGGGTACAGGTGGAGGACATACACTTTTTTAAAAAAAGAGGATTATAAAAATTTCAGTACTTAACTTGTTTTTTCAAAGATTTTATTTATTTGAGAGAGAGAACACAAGCAGGGAGAAAGGCACAGGGAGAAGCAGGCTCCCCGCTGAGCAGGGAGCCCAATGCGGGACTTGATCCCAGGACCCTGAGATAATGACCTGAGCTGAAGGCACATGCTTCACCGACTGAACCACATAGGTGCCCCTCCGTTCTCACTTTTAAAATATAAAGATACCCCGCTAGAAATATCCATGTAATCATGATTCTCATCAACCATAAACTTAATCCTAAGATGACTCATGGGTAAGAGTTAACCTGAATTACACTAACTGACCTATAAGACAAGTGAAGAGCTGCTGGTTGGAATTGCCCAGATGTTGCCTGTAGAAATTCGTAGGTTTGGTTGTGTGGCTTTATGTCCCCTAAAACTGCCATTACCCTATCAAGCTGTTGGCAGAGGGAGGTGTCAGGACTTCTCTAAGGGCTAGAGGACATTGAAATCTATATTTAGCTCATTTTCTAATCACAGTGAACAGGTAAGCACTTTCCCCAAAGTCGTGCCATTGGAAATAACATGGCTCCGATTTTAATTTTGATTTTGTGACTCTGTGCGCTAATTGTCTCTGCAATGTCCCATGGCACCTACTAAATTGGCCACGGAAAGTACAGATCCCGAAAGGTGAATATATTTTTTCTGATCCTTCCTCAAAGTGTTGCTTCTGAAACATGGTTAGAGTCCATCCCCCCCATCCCCTGGTTTTAGCATAATGTTTGGAAAATTAATTTTCCCCATGTCCAAAGTCTTGAGATCTTCTCCCACTCAATATTCTACAAAAGTGAATCTCGGAGCTGAAATGGTGAGCCAGTGTCACTGATGGTCATTGACATCCCATACGATGCTCACACACACATGCATCCAACCCGACTGAATATTTTCTGAATACTCAGATGCCAACATCAGTCATTACCACACATTCATAGGAATTCAGGCCAATCAATTATTTCGCCAAGCCTGCCATATGCATCAAAAGATCAATATGTGGCCAAAGTCATTCATCAAAACACTCTACGAACATGAAGTGACAGGCTATCGAGAAGAAGGAATAGGGAATTACACTTTTAGTGAAAGTTGTTTTTAGGGCTTGACCTATGTCCCCCCAAAATTCATATGTTGAAGCCCTAGCCCCCAGGACCTTGGAATGGGACTGTAGTTGGAGATGAGGTCTTTAAAGAGGGGATTAAGATAAAATGAGGTTGTTGGTATGGACCTCGATCCAACAGGACGTGGGTCCTTATCAGAAGGTATGAGGACACAGACATGCACAGAGTAATAACCACGCAATGACACAGGGAGAACACAGGGTCTACAAACCAAGGAGAAAGGCCTGAGGAGGAACCCGCGCCGGCCCCCCTGGATCTCAGCCTCCCAGCCTCCAAGACGGTCGGATGATAAACGTCTGGGCCCCTCATGTGTGATACGTTCTTACAACAACTTTAGGAAACTAATACAGTGGCCAAGGTTATTGTTTAATGACCTATATACACTTTTCCGTTCTTTTCTTCATCCCCTCTATGGATATTTTAACTGATGAAAAGCCATCCTGTCCCCTGTGGTCACAACAGAATTTGGGGAGGACGTGACTAGAAGGGTAAAGCAGGTGGGCTAGAGGACGTCTCTAAGTCCATGATGACTCTTCTGAGTGTCTAGAATTCATGCTAACCTGTTCACATTGCCTTCTGCAAAAGTCTTCTCATCCGAACCTGTGATCAGGCCGTCTGGTGCTGAGAGATTGGCAGCTGGCCATCCCACACTTATCTGAGCAGAGACCACCTGGATGTGAAAATTTCAGCTATGAAAAGGACACCAGAAACTCTGCTTAAATCCAAAAGAGCATTTAAAGTTGACCCTATTTAAAAGCTTTGTCTTCCCTCCAGGAACATTTTATCATTATAGTGTCATCTTTCGAGGGACAGGGATGAGGCAAGCTTGATCAAATGGGGTCCATGTAGGTCATTTGAAACTTTTTAGACTCTATCCTAATGTTAAAAATAAAAGCCATTCTCAAAGGATTTTAAGCAGCGTAGCAGCACACTCAGACTTCCCTAAAGGAGAACGAATAGGGTACAGGCACAAGGAGATTTGAGACACTCCTCCAGGGGTCTACTGCAACCATCCAGGCAGGAGACAGTGTTTTGAAGCCGGGTGGCTGCAGTAGAAATTCAGAAAATGAAATTATATATATAAAATAAGGAACATGCAGAGAAACATATGCACACACACCCTTATTTGGATAATAGAATTGACGGTGATTGTGCATGGTAAGTGAGGAAAAGGTAGAGAAGACCCAGTGAGGGGTGTGAAAACATGAAGTCTGTGGTGTTTCAGAGACACACACACGTGCCAGATGCTCAGATGTCAGGGCTGGTGCTCTAACAAGAAGTGTGAGTCTCGGGCAGGTGCTGGGAACCCGTCACTCTAGAGGCTGAAATGAAGGAAGGGGCCAAGAGTCTCCTTACTAAGCAAAGTTCTACAAGGAATGATGCGGACATCTCATGTGTGAGCTCACAAGGTCAGCCTGGGCATCCTCCAGGCTCGTGTGGGACCATCTCAGCTGGTGCCGTCTTGACGATGTTGATACCTCCAACCACACTTAGATATCGTCAGGAGTCTGAGAAATGGGTACCATACAGTAGTAACAGAATCAAAGCACGGGACAGAGAAAATTCTAATTCCAGTTAGTCCGGATGCTATGCCTTTGGGGCTCTATAGCTGCATAACTTCACAGCATTTTGACATGGAATGGTTATGGGACTCTTGGGAAGAGAAAACAAGAAGCCTTCCTCGAAACCTGACAAACAATCTCAAGTTCATGATGGAAAATCCTTGCAGATGTTCAGACCTTCAGGGAAACTTGAGTGAATCCACAGTGGGATTTTGTCTAAAGTTTATGATGGATTGGGACACCCCACACAGCTCCTTCGAAGCCCACAACTTCAGGAAATTAGGTCATTACAACAAGAGCAATCAAAGCTCTGTTTTGGTTTCTGAGGGAGCAACGGAAGGGGGTATGGAGAGATGTCTTTGTGTAACCGCTATTGTCCCAGGTAACTTAGAGCATAATAGGTTTTCCAGTGTACCACTTGGCAGAGGGAGGCCGTTAGTGAAATATCAGGTAAATCCATTTTCATCACTGTGCTTTGCAGAAACGCAATGTCATGTAGCATTGGTTAAATCTACCTGATAATTGGGAAGCGACACAGCAGGAAACAATATCGATGGACATTAAGAATGTTCACGGTCTATTTGCTCCAGCGCATATCCAAATTAGAATTAAGGTTTCTAGAAATTGAATGAAATTTTAAATTTCATTCTCAGTTGCTTTTGAGGACAATGCTAACAATCGTGAAAAAGAATATTTTATGGGAAATATGTTATATATGCAAGCTACTGAAGGATCTCGATGATGGGAAGTGCATGTACAAAAAAGTCTTCAACAAGACAATAAATTTATTGGAAATTATTTATTTTAAAATGTCTCCATCTCGGGGCGCCTGGGAGGCTCCGTCGTTTAATCATCTGCCTTTGGCTCAGGTCGTGATCTCAGGGTCCTAGGATGGAGGCTTGCATTGGGTCCCCTGCTCAGCGGGGAGTCTGCTTCTCCCCCTCCGGCTGCCCCTCCCCCTGCGTGTGCACTCTCATATACATAAAAACAAAAATTTTAACATCAGCATCTCGTAAAAATTTCAGAAAATTCAGAAATAGGAGACAGGAAGCAACACTGTCCCACTTGGAAAGGACATAAGGCCAGCGTCTGGATGGCTTGTCACAATGGATCCAATATATGGAAATTTCCCAAGATTGACACTTTTTGCTTCATTTCCTTTTACTCCTGCTGGGTAGTATCCACTGTGTGGCAATATGGCAACCTGTTCATTCTTTCTCTTCACAGACCTTTGAGCTGCTCATGGTTCTCTTTATTGTGAATAAACCTGCTGTGAAAATTGTTGAACGAGTCTTTCGGGGCAAGGCATTTCATGCCTTGTATGTAAATATCCAGCAGAGGATTACTGGCCCCTAGCACCATAGTACATTGGACCTTCCAAAAAATACCCCAGGGAGTTTTCCAAAGTAGTTTTGCTGTTGACTCTCCCACTAGGAATGGATTCTGTTTTGTGTTACCTGTTACTCTTTTTGTGCATTTCTGGTGATTAATTGGATCTTTTTTAGTTTCTGTTCTAGCTCCTCTATTGATTACATGGATAGGTATTTTGTGATTGCTCTGTGGGAGGGCTCTAGCTCACCACGTGCTTTTGTAGGGTCTACTACCTAAGAACATTTCTTCCATTTTTAATGATCACACATGAAAAAGTTATCTATGTACCAACCTAACATCTTCCATTTCACCAACTGGTCCACAAAACTGAAACTACATCCTACTTGATCTTTGAAAGGAGACGATTGTCCATCCCTTCCCTAGACACCCTAGAGCCACACTGTCCAATATGGTCATGGCTTGTCATCTGTAGCTATAGAAATACCTTAAAATGTAAAATTCTATTCCTCGGACATAGTAGTCCCATGTCAAGTACCCTGTATCCACCCACCTGTGGCTCATCCTGGATCCTACCTTCAAACCTTACCACAGGCCATTTGCATGTACTTTCTGCTCGTTACGTCTTCATTGTTCTGCAGTTCACCTCTACACCCACTATCAATCTAAGAAAATATTCTTATAACATTTGGTTTAAATAGTGAATACTTGTTAAAGGAAACTTGAACATATAGATACTAAAAATATATATTTTTAGGGGCACAGAGGTGGCTCAGTCAGTTAAGTGTCTGACTCGATTTTGGCTCAAGTCTTCATCTCATGCTTGTGGATTGCTAGGCATGGAGGCTATTTTTAATGTATCCAGATATTTAGACTTTAACCTGCCATTCTCCCCTTTTTGCATACCGGGGTTTTATCTGGCACTCCTTCAGTTCATCCTGACGACCTTCCCTTTTTATATGTATACTTTATATTTTTTATATTTTGTAGCGTATCTTGTGGAATAGACCCCCCACCCCCGGAAAGGAACACCTCAGTCTCTTTTATCTGAGAATGTCTTTCTCTCCCTTTGGGTTTTGTAGGAGGTTTTCACTGGATATATAATTCTAAGCTGGCGCTATTTGTTCGTCACCATAAAGATGTCTTTCCACTACCTGGGGGCCTCTCTTTCCTTCCGGTGAAACATCAGCTGTAATATCAAATGTCATCCACACGTGTGTAACACTCCAGCTGGTTCAGGATTGACTGTCGATGTTGGGTATGCAGCCCTGTGTCTGTGAAATCCTTCAGCACCCTTTCCTTTGTGGAGGTCTTGCATGTGCTTTGCCAAATGCCATGAGTCTGTGCCTGGCCATCTTTCGTGGACTTTAGAAAGCCCCCACATATGATCTCTTTGCATACCTGGGCCCCATTCTCTGCTCCTTCCCTTAGGAAACCAGTGCAAGGCATCCAAACTTCAGGACAAAGATAGAAAGGCAGAGAAACCATGAAACAGACAGCCTGAGGTCCACCAGACAATACGTTGGCTTCTGTTGCATCAACTTCACTGTGGACCTCAATTTGTTTGAAGACAGGATGACGATACCTTCATGTTCAGTAGAGCTTGAGATCTGGGTCTGGTGCAAAGCCAGAGAGCCCACTCTGGACTTTAAAGCAGGTGTCCGTTTCCTGAACTGGAAAACTGTTTCCTGGTTTAAAACATTTATTCTGGGGGCGCCTGGGGGGCTCAGTCATTAACGGTCTGCCTTCAGCTCAGGTCATGATCCCACAGTCCCGGGATCCAGTCATGCACTGGGCTCCCTGCTCAGCAGGAAGCCTGCTTCTCCCTCTCTCACTCCCCCTGCTTGTGTTTCCTCTCTGGCTGTGTTTCTGTCAAATAATTAAAATCTTTAAAACAGATAAAATAAATAAAATAAAACGTTGATTCTAGCAGCACCTGAGTGGCTCAGTCAGTTAAGCGTCTGACTTTGCCTCAGATTGTGATCCCAGGGTCCTAGGATTGAGTCCCTGCACAGTGGGGAGTCTGCTTCTCCCTCATCCCTCCCTGTGCTCATGCCCTCTCTCTCCCTCTCTCCCTCTCTCACTGGCACACACTCTCTCTCTCAAATAAATATAATCTTTAAAAAAACACAAAGCATGTTTCTCTTGCTTTGCTTGTCAGGATGAGTATAATATTCTGTCTTGAACTAGAGGTGCTGGTTCTAACAACTATATTTGATTCTAGGGTTTAGTTATCTAGGAAGTGAATTTTACTCTTCTAAATAGTTCACCCAACTACTCATTACCTTGCATGAGATGATTTAATACACGTATGCCTTTTTGTATGCTTCTTCATGTGTCTCTTTCATTCTGTTCTTCAGTCTCTGTGTTTGTTTTGATATCACACTGCTTGAATAATTGCAGATTTGTGGTTGCGATGATTCATTCTCTCTCTCTGTCCCTTCATTGCCCCTCTTAACCAAATTGTCATGACTGTTTTTGTACATTTATTCTTCCACATCATCACAAGAAAAATTCTGTGAACACAACAGATTCCATTGTCATTTTCATTAACTTTGTGTCAAACCTAGATTTGTTTTTAAAAAAATATGTCAACAATATTGAATAGTCTCATCCAGAAACATGCTACATTTCCTCATTTATTTTAGGTTTCTTTCTTACACTCTTCAGTAAATTTTGCATTTTTTCTCCCAAAGAATTCATTAAAAAACAAACAGACAGACAAAGAGAACAAGAGAAAACAGAGTTTATTCCATCAGGATCCAGTTGGACAGGTTTGTTTGCCTTGATGACAAAAAGGACTTATGGTTTCTGGTCTCAGTTAACTGTTGCATACTTATTCTAACCTCCTCTTGTAGTTCACCCTCTGGTTTGCTTTTCACCTCCCCTTCCGGGCTCCATGGGTGTTTGTGTGCCACCTCTCTCTTCTTTGCCTAGACTAGATGGAGTTTCTTTTTCTTTCTTTCTTTCTTTCTTTCTTTCTTTCTTTCTTTCTTTCTTTCTTCCTTCCTTCCTTCCTTCCTTCCTTCCTTCCTTCTTTCTTTCTTTCTTTCTTTCTTTCTTTCTTTCTTTCTTCCTTTTCTTTCTAGATTTTATTTATTTATTTGACAGAGAGAAATGCAGCCAAAGAGGGAACACAAGCAGGGGAAGCGAGCGGGAAGCCTGATGTGGGACTCGATCCCGGGTCTCCGGGATCATGACCTGAACTGAAGGCAGTCGCTTAACCAACTGAGCCACCCAGGCACTCCCCTCTTTTTTTTTTTTTAAAGAGGAATTTCTTTCTTATATTAACACTGAATAACTAATCCCACTTGTACATTTTCCAGAAATAGAGAAAAGGTTTTTTTACTGCATTGTACTTTGAATATTAAGTATTCTAATATGCATTTTAATAGGAAAATTTTGATGGTCTGGTAATATACAACATTCAGAATGTTCATGACAAATGAAGAAAAATGGATGTCAGGAGTAACTCCATGACCTTGTAAAATGTTGAAAGGGTAATTCTCCCTGAGTTCGGTACTAAAGATGATGGTTGTTAAGGTCTGCCAGGATCCCTGCTGAAGAACAGCTATTGTGCTAGCTTGCATTATTGAAGGGTATTACCATGCACAGAGCACGAGCTGAAAGAATGCAAAATAATAACAAAAAAAAAGATATCTCCCGAAGTCTCTTGGGCTGTTCACCTCCCAGGGTCGGCATAACACACACTCGAATGTAGATATCAATTAGAAACCGCTGTGTAAATGTATTCACTAGATCTTAACTAATTAGAGGCACATGAAGTCACCTGTGTTCACAGGGCTGCCCCAGTAGAGCTTCCCACGCTGGGTATGTCCCAGAAATAGGAGTATGGAGGATACCAGTCCATTTGCAGCGAGAGGTTGGACTGGCTTGTGTTGTACTATAAAATCCAATTGTAGAGGACATGAAATCATTTTTAAATTGCTGCCCCATAGACGGAGAATTAACACCTACATTGTCGTAGAATATATATCAGTGTTTCCAGGCAAGAATATATTTTTCTTCAATGCTAAAGTCCCATAAGGTGTTATTAGATACGGTTAAAACAATAATCTTGCCCACAAACGGCAGAGACATTAGACTTAATTAGTTTCATATCACAGAGAAAACTGTTGGAGAATAAAATTGCAGTCAGACTACAGGCATAAATTCTGAATCCGTGGGGCATATGTGAACACAAGGAGACACTCTTCTCTAGCTGTGCAGATGGGTAACCTCTAGGTTGGGAAGGAGATTTATCTTGTGGAAGTGGATATTTTTCTTTTCAGTATTTTACTCCTCCCTCTGCACGTGCTCATTGCTCTAGGCGTGGCCTTTTCTCTCTCTCTACTCCTGAGCCCCCACCACGGGCTTGAAACTTGCTATTATTTCCGTATGCAACCAATACCCTGTGAGTTCATGAAAATATCAAAGAACCACATCTCAAGCACATCACAGACAACAAGACTGTTTCACAACACAGTTTATGCATCGAGATGAGAGAAAAGCATTCCCTCCCAGTTCTGCAGGCTGGAAGTCCGAAATCAAGCTGTCTGTAGGGCCATGCTCCCTCTGAAGGCTCTAGGGGAGAAGCATTCTTCTCCTCGTCCTACTTGCTTGCTCATGGTCACATCCCTCCAGTCTCTGTGAAAGACATCAGACTTAATTAGTTGCATATCCCAGAGAAGACTGAGATCTCCTGCAGCATGAGAAGACGTGCTCCCCCCGGGAGTGGGCTCAACACACAGCCTCTGCAAAGGGCCCAGGAGTGACTATTTTAGACGTTCAGGGTCTGAAGACTCCCAGAATGTGAAATGCACAATGGCAGTGGGGACCCAGCCATAGGCAACAAATAAACACATACGGGCGTGGCTTATGTCACTAAAACTCTTTACAAAAATGGCAGCAGGCTAGATTTGGCGGGAAGCACATTTAGGAACCCCTCGTCTAGAGCAGAGGAAAGCCCTCCGTGCTCAGAGGGATGTGTGCTGATGGATGGATGCGTTCCAGTTAATTCCTCAAAATCTCCGGAGGGACAGCGTTCTGGAGAAGGAGGCCAGAGCACTGAGAAATAAAAGGGTGTTTCCCTCCCCCAAAGCTCAGGGGATGGCAGAATTCAGAGCATCCATTACTTCTGATCCTATAAAGAAAATCACTAGCTACGCACGGCACTTTCTCAGAATCACCGTGATTATCACGTTTTCTTTGGTCTCTATTTCCAGAAAGGCAGGCCAACGCCATGGGTGCCCCCACACTTTGATCCGCTTCCCCCAACCCCACAGGAAGGCAAGGGCGTCATTTTGGTGGATCCGTTGCAGACGAAGCAGGCAGTCTTGTCCCCCCCACCCCCCCACCCCCAGCCCCCCGCTTTTGCAAAGATCAAGCCCCATTCTTCCTCCTCACACAAGACACACATCGGATCTGTCTCTGCTTTTGTACACCGCCAGCAGGGAGATCTCACCATGTCCTAGAAACATCCTTTGGCAGAGAACGGTGTCCCCGAAAGCAGAGATAATCGCGTCTGAATGGGAGCTCAGCCCTGGACCGCCTCCCCGGCTTTGGCAGGCGGCCTCCGAGCCACCCTTTGTGTCTGCGTGCCTTTGATGGACAGGCACCACGGATCCTGGGACCCAGATCCCAGAAAGAAACACAGCAGGGAAGGGGACGTTGCCAAGACCTCTCCCAACCTGGAGGTGAAGAACACAGAGGTGGGGGGCGGGGAGGAGGAAGCCAGAGCTCATCAAGTTTGCACGAGAGAACAATACCCAATTACAGCAACAAAGAATCTGCTATTTCTCAGTCATCCGAATTAATCAGAAGCCCAGGAGCCTCGGGACCAGGGCACACATCCTGAGTCGCTTTAACGTTTGTTCTGATTTCTGTGGCTGACGCGCCCTCCCACAGTTTCCTGATCCCAGGGCTCTCTGGGCAAGTGATTCATGGGCAGTGTCACCCTATAAATAACAGGCTGTGCCCAGAAAGGCAGACACTCTCGTTCCTCCTGCTGGGATGACTTCTCAGCTCCTTGGGGGCTGGTTGGTGCAACGGGAAAGCCACAGAGAGATGACCAAGGGAGGGAAACGGCATGTCCTGCGGTGGGTTCCGAGGGTCCTTCTCCCCAAAATTGATGTCACTAGGAATCTCAGAAGGGGACCTATTTGGAAACAGGCTGCTTGCAGAGGTAATTAATTATAGATCTTGATTGGAAATCACGGATGGTTTAAGATGAGGTCTAATCTAACCACCGGTGTCCTTGTAAGGGAAACAAGAGGGGATTTGGAAACAAGGACACAGCAGAGATGGGAGGGATGTGGACACCGACAAGAAACACCAAGCGTTGGAACCAGACCCTGCAAATTAGGAACGGGCCAGGGGTCCTTCTCCCCTCGAGCCCTGCAGACACCTTGATTTTGGACTTCCAGCCTCCGGAGCTGCGAGGGAACACGGCTGTCTGGGTTTGAGCCGTGTGGGCTGTGGCGATCCGTCGGGCAGCCCACAGGACCGCCCACAGAGCTTCAGCCTTGCACCCCGGAAACTGCCTGTCCTTCCTCCCCGGTCCTGGCGACAAGCAAAACCAACACAGGCTCTCATTTCTACTGAACTTGCTTTCCCTTGGAAAATCCTATCCCCCTATCCCCTCACCGAGAAGCTGCAGAAGACCCTTGAGTCTTTCACCCATCGCCACAAAGAAAAGAAAATATCCTCCGGGGCTGGCAAACCATGAAGGTCAAACTGCTTCTGACGTGTTTTCTGTCCCTGCGAAAGGAGGAGGACGGTCCCATGCAGGACCCCGGGCTCAGAGCCGAAAAGAAGCATGCCTTTCACACAACCTTTTTATTTTTATTTTCTTGGCATGGCCCCGGGGTTTAACAAAAACAGGTTTAATTCCTTCAAACCTTGCACCTCGAGGTAGCTTATTCCCTTTTTTTAAAAGATCAAGATCCGGCCATACCTCCCCAAAGCAGGAAGGGCCACCCACATTCCGCCACTTTTATGAATGTGGCCAAGATAAGTGGGACAGGATGGAGGGGGGAACGGTGCGGTCGTCAAAGGGAGTGGGTCTAGGGATTCCGTGTTTCCTCTTCCTCCCCACGGGCCACATGTGTGCCTGCTGGTGGTCAGGGCAGCCTAAATGCACCTGGGCAGGGCTTGGGGACCCTGATACTGAATGGGAACATTGGCCAAGCCACTCTCCCCTACGATGAGTTAGTAAATGTGGCAGGAAAGCTGGGAGTGGGGAGGGTGACCATGGCCTCTCTTACGGGACACACTCAGACTCGCAGCCCCCGCAGCCACGTAGAAATCGAGATATGGGAGTCTGAGGGGTCCCCTGGCGTTCAGGGAAACAACCGTGTGCAAAGAGTGAATGTTAACTGCACCAGCAGTTAAAATATTTCTAAGAAGAAGTCTTCAATTTTAAAAATGTGTTATTATTAGCAAGTTATCTAAGGACAAGTGGAATCAGAGAAGCCCAGAGGTGGAAAAAGCGGGAAGGATTTTTGCTGCAGTTCTCCACTTGTTGTTCTGCGTGGAACTGTGTCCCATACCGATTAGCCCCAGCCCCCAGGGTCTCAGAAGATTCTTGTATTTGGAGATGGGGTCTTTTTAGACAGGATTCAGGTAAAATGAGGTCACGAGGGTGGACCAGATCCCACAGGGCTAGGTTCCTATAAGAAGAGAGGACGAGGACACAGACAAGCCCGGAAGGATAACCACATGAGGACATGGGGAGACACGGGGTCTACACCCCAAGAACAGAGGGCTCGGGAGGAACCCGCCCCAGCCCTGCCTGGGTCTGACTCCCACCCTCCATGACCGGGAGAAATGAAATGTGTGTTTTGAAGCCTCCCCAGCTGTGATACATTCATATGGCATTCCTGGGAAAGTAATAAATGCGTGAGAGGAAAAAAACCCAAAGAACTTCCTATAACCTTCTTAGTAAGGATGAGTTTAGCTACTGTTGGATTTCTTCAGCAATCAAGTACTTGGATTAGGATGTGAATAGAACTATAGGTGTAAACATAGCGATGGGGATTTCCCCCAGACGTTAAAGTCACACCCAGTTCCCTCCTTCTTTCCAAGAATGATTTTTAGTCTAGAATTACTGCTCTGGTGATTCTGATAGTACTATTCTTGTGTATTTTTTTTAAAAGACCCATAGAGAGATGTCTGGGTGGCCCAGTCGGTTAAGCATCTGCCTTCAGCTCAGGTCATGAACCTGGGGTCCTGGGATCAAGTTCCGCATGGGGGAAGGGGGCTCTCTGCTCAGTGGGGAGTCTGCTTCTCCCTCTGCCCCTCTCCCCATTCATCCTCTCTCTCTCTTTCTGTCTCTGAAATAAATAAAATCTTTAAAAAAATCTAAAACCCATAGAAAAAAACCTTAAACACCTTCCTATTCACATTCTGCAGATCACTTTACACACGTAACATTATTTCTAACATCTCCCCAAATCCCTTCATATGATAATTTAAATTAATACTTGCTCTTTCTTTCTTTTGTGAAGAAATCTATTCCCCATTGAAACCCGAAGAAGAAATCCCAGATCCTGCTGTTGGGAACATTTTAGTTAGAGAAAAGACCAGGTTCAATTTCATTTTCCCTTTGAGCACTTGTCAGGTGAATATTATTGTGCATTTGATCTCAATTCCTTGCTCTTCACCCAACTAGATTTTACACGTTCCGGGACACTTATCGCTCTAAGCTTAAGTTCCCCAAACTGGGCATCCGAGACAAGAATCTTAGTAGTGTACTGAGGACGCGATGTTAGAAAACATGGCGGCAGGAGTGAGGGAGGTGAGGAAAGCCCATCGCATCAGCTTGCGTGGTAAGAAATGATGGCAGCTGGAATCACGCACAACAACACACACTTACTGTGTCATGTTTCCTAAGGGTCATGAGTCCAAGTCTTCTCTTTGGGATCTCCCAGGCTGTCAGCAAAGTATTTTCATTTCTAGCTCCACTGACTGTGGGATGAAAACCCCTATTTTGGTACTCAAGTTTGGCCAGGGACCACTGTCCCCTCCGTGGACACTGCCTGCAGTTTCCTGCCATGTGGCCCAATGAGCAGTTCCCACTGTGGCTGTCTGTTTTCTTCCAAGGAGAGGATGCCTAACTTTCTGACTTGATGCCTTCTTCTGATTAGGTCAGGCCCACCCAGGGTACCTGATTGACCTGAAAGTCAACCCATGAGTCCCCTCACCAAGGGAGTGGCATCAATCATGGTCACAGGTCCTGCCCACTTTCAAGACAAGGGGACTTGCCATGTCCAGGTACACCAACAGAGAGGCATCTTGGAGTACATTGGGGAACTCAACATCTCACACCCACAAAAAATGTACTGAGGGGCTCCTGCTGTGGGCAATGGGCTTCAGCCTGGAGACTCCCTGACGGGCTCTGGTAGCCATCTCCGCGTGCCCCTCAACAGGAATCTGGAGGACACGTCCGCAAACCCCTTTTCCTTCATAGAGGGTGGTGGTTGGGGTGTGTGTGTGTGTGTGTGTGTGTGTGCGCGCAGAGGACATGGCCCTCCCCTCCCCACCTGTCTGGTTTGCCATCAATCTGGCTAGCCCCCTCGATGGGCTGGCTTCGTGACACGCCCAGAGGAGCACGGACTTGCCCTGGAAACTCGTTTGGAGCTCTCACGGACAGATGCTTTACTTCCAAGACAAAATTCAGTCTCTGTGCTGATGAGGGACACAGGACACTGTGCACCAGTCTCTCCTCATCTCTCTCCTTCTCTCTCCTGATGTACCACAGCCTTCATCTTCAAACGAGCACATGTCCGCCACTTTGTACCCACCCAGACACACCATAAACGTGCCAAGATTCATGGCATCCACTGCCTTCCCTCAGATACCAGCTGTTAAAGCAAATGGATAATGTCCACATCCCCCTGACTTTTCCTGGGTATCCTTTGCCCAGACCAGCATGGCCAGAATATGGAAACTTCCCTACCTCCAACCGCGTCCCTGCCCCCCACCCCCAGCCTCTTTGCTCTGTGCATCTTAGGACATCTTCTCCCTGGGGAGCCAGCGTGAATCTCCGTGCCCCAGTCTGTCCTGCTCTGCACGGTGACCCCCCCGCACTCGGCAGCCAGCATGCCTCAAACTGGGGGCCTTGAAGCCAGCTCCTGGCAAATCCTAGGAGTCTGTGTTCTGTTCCCGGAACAAGGACCATTGGGGCGTCCCAGCTCCAGCTGCTGAAAGCCTTCCACGGAGCTGCGGTGCCCCAGGATGACCCGCTCCTCTGACCCTTCCATGTCTCCGTCCTTTTGAAGAGGAATGACAATGCCTTTGAAAATTCAGTAGAAAAGGTTTCCTTGCGTCCCGAGATCAGACAGAAGATGCTGTCTCCAAGGAGGAGTCATGGGACATGATGTATTTTATGAGCAAGGATCATTCTCTCCGGAGGAATAGGAGTTAAGGCCAAGATGAGCTGATTGACTGCAGAGAGTCCGCATGCCCCGCGGCTGAGGCCACACGCCGGCTTCCCGGCTGCAAGAGGAGAACGGGCAGAATCCACCCGCCGGGCCTTCTGAGCAACACGCCCACTCTTGTATCTGCCTTCCAGCAGATCCACGAAGCAACGGGGAAAGTGTTTTCCCACAAAGGAAAGCGAGGGCAGGCAACCGGATTCCAGGACCGCTCTGCCCCCAAGCTGTGCACACACACAACACGTCAGCAGATTTGGACATGCACACACATAGCTATGGGACCTTCTGGAAGCCGGCCCCACATCACTGCCAACCTGCGTCGCCCCGCCATAGCCCGAAAAATGATTCTGGAACCCATTGTCTGAAACAGTAAACGAGAGGCTGGAGGCCCTTAACTCATCCATCCCATGTGTAGGCTGCTAAAATATTAATTCATCCATCCCATGCATAGACTGCTAAAATATTTTGGAGGATCCAGGGATAGGAAATTCACGGACCTTGACCTGTGAGAATGCCGGGCTCTACGCGCCCCCAGGACAGACCCATTCCTTTGTCTGACCTTTTGTGTGACGTGACTGGTGTTTGCTTCTCAAGCCTGTACTGAGCTCAATACTAGGACGACTTTAAGGGGGGGGGGGTTGGCTTGCAGGGGTGACGACGGATCACCTCCATCTCTTCCTGTCCTCGCTGCGGAGTCAGCTTCTCCCTTGCCCTCTGACCCCCTGCTTTGCTCTCTCTCTCTCTCTCACTCTCTCTCTCGAATAAAATAAATAAAATCTTGGGAGGGGATTTCTTTGTCTTAATATCCCTGTCATGATTTTGAGCCACAACGTTTTGGGCAAACAATGCACCTTTCCCTAGACTAGTGCAGCCGGTGACACAGGCTGTCTCGGCAGCACTCTCCTCTTCACTGAAGACTGTCTCTGCAGAAAAGATAACAAATGCTTTCTGCTTCAAAAAAGTGAGGACTACATCCATTTCTTTCTTGCTTTCATGAGTTCAAACCAATGGGCATCTGCCTTCTAGAATACTGGAGAAATTATTGTTTTTTTTTCCATTATTTATAACGAAGATACATGACTATAGTATTATACTAATATATGTTAGAACAATCATATTCTTTGAATGATCCTGGAAAGCCTCATTTCCAGTGGGCTCCAGGAATGAACACTGGGGGTAAGCATCAAGTCCCCTGACCCGAGTTCTAGCAGGACCTTGCTCAGTTCCTTTCTGTTTGCCCATGCCCACAGGCAGGCGGGCACATGTCAGGAATCCTCTCCCTCTCCTGCAAACATGGCACAAAGCAGGACATGAATTCCCCTGCTGTGTGACGTGAGTTCACGACGGCTATTTTTATATTTACAGATTACCCTATTACGGCCCCTACAATAATAAGCACAACAAGACCAAGTTCATATTTTACAGGGGAGTAGAGAGCACCTTAATAATGATTACTTATCAGAACAACTACTTCTCTTTCTAGAAGAGGTATCATGGAAAATGTCATCTGTCAAAGGAGAGATGCAGAAATCCCTTCTTTTGCCAAGAAGAGAAAGTCAAGTATCGCATGGTTTCACTTACTTGCGGTGCATGAGGGGTAACCTGGAGGACAGTGGGAGAAGGAAAGTAAATGGGAAGTAGGGTAATCCAGGGAGGGAAACGAAACAACAGAGACTTTGGACACAGAAACAAACTGAGGGACTTGGAGGGAGGGGGGTGGAGGGATGGGAGAGCCTGGTGGTGGGTACTGGGGGCACCTAAAGCG
>PITA01013092.1:0-59046 GCA_004023965.1 Spilogale gracilis
TTCTCTTCACTTGGAACAAAGGAAAAGCAATGGGGTAGGGGAAGGAAAAATGTGGCAAGAATGCTATGTTCTTAAAGATCAGACATCTAAGTCAGATAAGAAAAGGAGACAAGGGGGCACCTAGGTGGCACGGTGGCTAGGCGGTCAACTCTTGGTTTTGGCTCACTTTGTGATTTCAGGGTTGTGAGATTGAGCCCACATCAGGCTCCGTGCTCAGTGTGGAATCTGCTTGGGAATCTCTCTCTCTGTCCTCTGCTCCTCCCGTTGTGTGCATGCTCTCCCTCTCCTGTTCTCACTTTCTCTAAAATAAATAAATAAGTCTTTAAAAAAATAAAGAAGACAAGGACAGATAAAGGCAAATACAGAAAAATTAGAGTTGTAAAGGGAACAAAAAAACTGTGCATTCTTTCATGTACTTATTTTCCAATTATCAGCTGCCTATCTGTTCTGCACCAATTATTACAGAAGGAAAACAAAAGGAAAGGCATAAACAAATACATTGCAATCACATCTCAAGCATTATGAAAAAGTAACAGCTTCATAAACATTCTCATAATTAATTGAGACACTGGAGATAGAAGAAAAAAAGTCCGATGGTGAAAGGGAGCAAAATAGTTGGAAAAAAACAAAAGCAAGACTCATGTAACTAAAAATACAAATAGGGATGGAAATGGGTAGGAGTTTAAAATGCATTTCTCCTGGGGAAACGGACCAAACCAAATCTATCTTTATAATATGCGGTGCCTTAGACTAGGCCAAGCTTATACTAAGTACCCAACAGATGTTTGCCAAGGTGAATTAAGCCAGAGCAAAGACACAGGAACCCAGATTGCAAGTTTGCTGACTGATAAAAATTATTTTAAAGTGTCGTTATTACTGAAGCGCCAGCTTTAACCAAAGGTAACTACCTAGCATTGAAATACTTAGAAAGTCCTAATTTACTGTTCCAGTGACCAACTAGAGTTTCATATACTCTTAGGAACACTTAGTAAGTCAATATAGATGCAGGTCTTACACAACCATTATTTTTTATATGATTACAAGCATGATTAACAAGCTACTGTAATTTTTTCACTCTATCTTTAAGGTAGTTTAATTATTTAAACCTGGGACTCTGAACATAGATATAAATTACTATGTCTAAAAATGAAAAAATAATTTCTCAAAACCAGAACCACTGATTTCTTCACGAGCCTGCCAAGTTAAGTTTCTGCTAGGCTATTAAGACACTAGAAAATAATTTTGTAAGAATAATGCCTACTTTGAAATTAATCATCACAAAAGCCATATAATCTGAATTTGCATTTCATTGTAGTCTTCAAATGGTACTGCATATTAACTGAATTCCTACAGAATGCTGAAAGATTTCAATCATTTCTCAGAATCAAAGAAATGATAGGGGTATCTGCTGGCTCAGTAAGTTGAGCAACCAACTCCTGGTTTTGGCTCAGGTCATGCAATTTCTGGTCATGAGATCACGATCTTAGGGTTATGAGACCGAGCCCCGCATCAGGCATCTGCACTTCTTTCCCTGTCCCTCTGCCTCTCCCTGCCCCCCCCCCACACTCTCTCAAATAAATAAATCTTTAAAAAAAAAAATCGAAGAAATGATGGAAGATGTCCTCAAGGACCTATCTCTACTATGTCCTATCTTTCCCCCAATATCACCTTCCTCCAGACAAAGTGAAGATATTTTTCTTTTATCCCACAAAATATAGGGTCATGGGAGTCTCTTAAAGGTGGAAGAGGAAGTCTGTACAGACATATTTTCTCAAAGCAGTCTAAGGGCCACCTATATCCTACATTCACGTTAAAACATAGGTACCTGGGTGGCTCAGTGAGTTGACTGTTGACTCTTGATTTTAGCTAGCATCGAGATCTCAGGGTGGTGGCATGGAGCCTGTCATGGGACTCCACACTCAGGAGGGAGCCCCCCTAGGATTTTCTCTCTCTCCCTCTGCCCTTCTGCTCTCTGTCCACCTCACATGAACACATGCACTCTCTAATATAAGTACATAAATAAAATCTTTAAAAAAAAAAAAAATCTAGGTGCCTGTCCCAGATCTACTAAAAACAATCTCTAAATGTAGGTCCAGGAATCTTTTAACATTTTAAGCAAGGTAAGTTTTACATGGTTTTGTAAGTTACACTGTTTCAGAGTTACTTCTTAAAAAAAAAAAAAAAAAGGAAAATATTTCAAATCTAAGATCTTATTTCTAACTAGAAACAAACAAAAGAAAAAAATCAAAATAACAAGCACCAAAATCCTCTAAATCACTCAAAGTATGAAATACTCATGCAATTATATAAGTACTGATAGTTCCCTTAAAGTTGCAAATTCTTATAAAATACCTGAATAAAATGTAAACTACACAAGATTCTCAAAAGGAACCATTTACATTTTTAGCTCTTTGTTATGATTTACACTATGAAATCTGAATATAAAGTCTATAAATAAATTTCAGACTGTAAAAAGCTTTAAAGAATCATATTCAAAACTAATGAAAACATACTCACCAATAAAGTTTCTGACATTTTAAATTTTTTTCTCAAACTCTCCACTGAATTTAACCAAAATGTTAGTTTTTATGAGGTTTGAGACTTTTCGTTTTTCCAGTATCAGACTCCGAATGGGGAAGGTGGGGGACAGGGACAAATGATGACATAGAACCTTGATGATCTTGGCAAAGACTTTTTCTTACCAGTTTAATTAATATTTCATAAGCATTAATCATCATTTCACACTGACCTTCAAGTGCTGATGACACCTAACATTTCATGTTTCTGTCTCTCTTTTGACAAAAGGAAATCTTCCAGAAAAATAAGTAAATGTGAGAGTACTGAACACATAAAAATATAGATGACCTTGCAATAATTATATATAACATACCACATTTTATTAAAGTAGGTGACTCATAGATCTGCAGCAAATAGCACTCCACTAGCATGAAGAAGGCACTCAACAGACACTTGCTGAGTTAATATATATCAATTGACTCAATCTATCCCACAGATGAATTAGATCATTTAACACTCTTAGAAGGTTTTTTTAGTGTTTCAATTGATTTAAACTACTTTAAGAATAAAGTTAAAAACAATCATTAACCAAAAAAATGTAAATTTCCCTTACAAAATATATTTTTTGGGTTTCACTGTAGACTTATATACACAAAGAGTAAAGAAAACTGTATCCAATAATTTATAAATCCTTAGCAGTTACTCTTCAAAATATATGATCAAATTAATAAAAATATGATCAAAGTACAATGTATTTTTGTAAAACCACTTCTCACATCTGCTATTTGGACTGGCCCTTTAAAATTCTGGGCCATCTAACAGCCTACAAACAATATACGCATTTCTTATTATTGTTGTAAATTTAAAATAGAGTTATACTTAATAAATGTCAGAAGACATGTTATTTGAATCCAAAGTAAAGATCAGTGCTCACTTTAAAAGGGCAAAATGAAAAGAAAGGAAAATATGTAATGCTAAGTTTAGAAGTTTTTCCCCTAATAATAAACAAATTTATAATAAAAATGTTTTAATAGAAAAACGAATCTAAATTTTCCCTTTTAAGCTGAATCGTTAAAAAAAATAAAGAAACTTAGTCTCAGCATTAAATGCTTTGGTTAGGTTCTAAAACTATTTTATATACAGCAAGGTTTCATACCAGACTGAATATAAGAATCACTTAGAGAGGTTTAAAACAGAGATAGATAAAGGAGGCTCCACAGACTATTTTAATCAGAATCTCTAGGGCAAAGCTAGGTATTCATATATTCTTAAAACATTCTAAGTGATTCTAATATGCAGCCACATTTGAGAATCACTATGCTATGTCAATCCCATAAGGAAATAAGGATTCATTAAGAATTACCAATATTAGAAAAGAAATTGCTACTCAAAATTGAGCTAAGTGAAAACTGTTAACAACTTAAGGGCAAAAATAATATATAACTGCAATATAATTTTTAAAAATTATTTGTGAGCTAAGTGTTTTAAATCTTCACAATTCACGGAAGAAAAGTCTGTACCATGTACCAGAAATAATATTTCTAGGAAGCTATGTGAGAGCAGGCAACTCAACATCCTCTTAAGTTCCACACCCATTCCCTGGATCACAAACCTTGCTGTTTGCTTTTGAATGTAAATGAGTTAAGGGTTTTGAACATCTCAAAAAATATCAGTAAGTATTTGATAATATGAGCCCTCACTCTCTTTACACTTAAGCTATATTCCTATGCCTCCCATGTTGTTTCTGGTAATAATAATAATAGTATTTGCCTCTCTTTAATTATATACACACAATTTTAATTAACTACAAACTATAATAATTTTTACTTACATGGTTTTGACTGAAAAACTTCTAAAGGCAAAGTATAATCTGGTTAGTTAGCTTGCATATTAAACATAGAAACATCATTTATTTTTCATAGCTAAGAGAAAAAATTGCCAATGCCAAGAAAATCAGTATTTACAGAATGTGTCCTTATATAAACTATTTAAAGTGTTCAATGATTTTTACTTTTACCACTTCTTTGGTTATAGTTGGCACATTTTACCTTCAATAAATCATTAAAACATCATCTAGCTGCTATTAACTTACTGGCCTTACTAACCACAAAATCCCTCACATAATAGTATATAGGGATAACTTCCATCTCCAGAGAAATATTAGTATAACTGAAACTTCTCTTAAACTAGAAGTTCATTTTCACTTGCATTTAAAGAAGTTAAACTTTCAAATCCTAACCACAGAATGAATTAGATCTTAATAAATACTTGAATTTTATTAGAATCAAGAGAAATAAAAATTCTCCACTTCTATTCCACTCCTTCAAAAAGGAAAAAAAAAAAGACACTCATCTTTAAATCCTGCTTCTCAGCTGTGTAGAATTAGTTTTTCTTTCTTTTTTTTTTTTTTTTTTTAAAGATTTTATTTATTTGACAGAGAGAAACACAGCCAGAGAGGGAACACAAGCAAGGGGAGTGAGAGAGGGAGGAGCAGGCTTCCTGCCGAGCAGGGAGCCTGATGTGGGACTCGATCCCGGGTCTCCGGGATCATGACCTGAGCCGAAGGCAGTCGCTTAACGAACTGAGCCACCCAGGCGCCCCAGAATTAGTTTTTCTTAGTGTACATGAGTAGGTAGAGACTGAGGAACTACAATGGTTCATCTCTACTGCGGATGTTAGGTATGAGAACAGGTAAAGAGACTTTTTAAAAGAGGAAATGAGATGGAATTTATTTATTAGGATAAAATAAAAATATCCAGCAAAGGACCTTTCTATTTCATCCTGTTTTTCTCCATTCCTTGCCACACCTCCTGACCACACAGGAACACAAACCAAGAGTTTTATCTATCTGATACACGAAAGGGGGTACAGTCTACAGACTGCTTATTTCAATACCGAATACACATTATATTTCTAAAAATTTCAAAACTAGGACCTCCTTCAGTACATTCTACAATCCATTTTTAACATACCAAAATTTCAAAGGGTCCTTAGACCGAACACCACAATAACACAACAAATATGAAAGAAGCAGTTAAATCACTGCAGTGGTAACTCTAATGCATAGACTGCATGACACCTTTTTTAAAATACAGGAAGCCCTGCTCCCCCCACCCACATGGCCTGGGTAGCCTCCCAGAACAGTGTCCCAGCTGCCACTGGCAAAGGAGCCAAGACCAACAGCCCCCCCAGAGCCCCATGGGCAAGAGGCTACCGCAGGAACTGATGACCTCCATGACATCAGGTTACAAAGTAATTTCTGCCTTCCCTAAATCAGACCACCTTTTCAAATGGGTGGGGACCATCCATGGAGCAGGTGGCACAGTGTATGAAGACCTGACATATATGTTCTCCCTGGAGTCCACCAATGGCTACCCTTACAATGACCCACATGGTGAAGTTCTTCATACCTGCTACCACCCCAGAGTGGACACCCAGGGTAACATCTGCCTGGACATCCTAAAGGACAAGTGGTCTATCCTATATAATGTCAGGACATCCTGCTGTCCATCCAGATCCTGCTAGGAGAACCCAACATGGATAGCCCTTTGAACACACATGCTGCCAAGCTCTGGAAAAACCCCACAGCTTTTACGCAGTATCTGCAAGTCAGAGGCCTGGGTGGCTCAGTTGTTAAGCGTCTGCCTTCACCTCAGGTCATGATCCTGGAGTCCCAGGATTGAGCCCTGCATCAGGCTCCCTGCTTGGCAGGAAGCCAGCTTCTCCCTCTCTCACTCCCCCTGCTTGTATTCCCTGTTTCTGTCAAATAAATAAACAAAATCTTTAAAAATAAATGAATGAATGAATGAATGAATAAAAAAAAGAGTATCTGCAAGAAACCTACTCAAAGCAGGTCTCCAGCCAAGATCCCTGGCTCTCTAGCCTCTCTCTGTTGCCTTTTCATTTTTCTTTAGATGGTCTGTCCTTTTCCTCATTCCTGTCTAGGACTCTGTAGCTTAAGCTGTGGTGTCATTTTTGATTTGTTGTTTTTTGTTAAGACTTTATTTATTTAACAGGAGGGGGAGAAGCAGGATCCCTGCACAGAACTCAATCCCAGGGCTTCTGGACCATGACCCAAGCTAAAGGCAGATGCCTAACTGACTGGGTGCCCCTTGTGTGTTTTTTAAATTAAGTCTCTGTTTGAGCCCTTGTGATGAACATATTAATGCACTAGATTTTTTTCAAAAAAATAAACAAAATAAAATACAGTAAGCCTTACAAAAAACAGCTACAAACAATGAACAGAATTTTTTAAAAACATGTATCCCAACTAAGATCTTCCAGGGTATACATACTGATTCCTAACAATGGCACTAATAAAAAATATTTTTAAATGTTTTTCAAACATGCGTAGATTGCTCCCTAGTAAGACTTAAAACACAACTCTTCAATTACTAAGCCACTGAATGTTTCTGACAAAAGTTGCAAGACACACCCAATGGTGTAAAAGGAGCCAGAGTGGTGTACAGCAAGTATAGGTGCCACAGAATTAGAATATTAGAGCTGGAAAGTGCCACCTCAAGGATAGGTGCAACCTCTTCATCTCATAATTGAAGAAAATGAAGTTCAAGGAGATTAAGGGACTTGGTGATTGGCCAGCTGAGTAAGGGTGGAGAACCATGCCAATGCCTCTTGATTCAAAATCCTACTGCTCTTCCCTCAACACCACAGAAAATGAAGATTTGGGGGTCAGGAGGTTCTTTATGAAATCCCTTCATATATCTTTATGAGAATAAATTTCATGTTTGATTTTTTAAAATATTTTGACTTACATAACAAAGTCCAGAAAATATAAATCATAAAAAGAAATAAGTTCCCCATAATTCCAACATCAAAAAGTTATCACTTTTTTTTAATCTTTTGAGTCAAATATATTTTAATAAGGTATGATATACTGTAACTCAAAAAGCAGGCGAATATATTACTGAGAAATTTCTTTTTCCATGATAAATCATCTCACTATTTTTTTTTTTAAAAGATTTTATTTATTTGGCAGAGAGAAACAGAGCTAGAGAGGGAATACAAGCAGGGGGGAGTGAGGGAGGGAGAAGCAGGCTTCCTGCAAAGCAGGGAGGCGGATGCAGGGCTCCATACCAGGACCCCGGGATCATGACCGGGATCATGACCTGAGCGGAAGGCAGACACTTAATGACTGAGCCACCCAGGCACCCCTCATCTCACTATTCTAATGAAAGCTTCATTTCTGAAAGAGCTTTGAAAAGATTTATGACAAGGGATTAATTATGCAAAAAATTCTTTGCTTTAAAAATTACTGGGGCACCTGGGTGGCTCAGTCATTAAGCGTCTGCCTTTGGCTCAGGTCATGATGTGCCCGGGACTGAGGCCCGCATCAGGTTCCCTGCTCAGCGGGAAGCCTGCTTCTCCCTCTCTCACTCCCCCTGCTTGTGTTCCCTCTCTAGCTGTGTTTCTGTCAAAACATAAATAAAATCTTTTTTAAAAAAGATTTTACTTATTTATTTAACAGAAAGAGAGATCACAGGTAGGCAGAGAGGCAGGCAGAGAGAGAAGGGGAAGCAGGCTCCCCACAGAGCAGAGTCCAATGCAGGACTGGATCCCAGGACTCTGAGATCATGACCTGAGCCAAAAGCAGAGGCTCAACCCACTCAGCCACCTAGGCGCCCCAAATAAATAAAATCTTAAAAAAAAAATAAAAATAACCTAACATTATCCTTTAGAAATCTTTAAAGCCAAACAAAATCTTTAAAATTATTTCATTTACAAAAAAGTCATCTACTACATGAAATAAAATACCAAGTATGCAAATATTTTTATATGGCCCAAGAGGTCTCTGTTTATGTATGCATTAAAAATATAGCAGGGCCATCACATACCCAATTAGATTGGTTAAAATTTAAAAACCTGACAATACCAAATTCTGCTGGGGATAGATACAGAGTAACAGAACTCTCATTCATTACTGATGGGAATACAAAATGGTACAGCTACTTTGGAAGACAGTTTGGAAGTTTCTTACAAAACTAAACATACTCTTACCATAAGACCTAGCAAGTACAAATTTAGGTATACTCCCAACTGACTTGAAAATCTACGTCTACACAAAACCTACAGATGCAAATGTTTATAGCAGTCTTATTCAAAATCACCAAAATCTGGAAACAATCAACATGTCCTCCAATAGGTAAATGAACAAACTGACATATCTTTAAAATGGAATATTATGCAGAAATAAAATGACATGGATGATTAGCATAATGGGCTCTGCTATTTCTACTCCTTTTCTATACAACTGGTCAAGAAAACAAGTTGGACCCCAAAATACCAAATGGTCTATGATGGCATCTTCTGACAGCCTATACTGCCCAAGACATCCTTCCAAAGAGCATTGGCCAAAGCCGACCTTGCTTCCCCACCTCCAATCATTAACTCTACCCTTGACCAATGATAATTTTTCAAGGGATGAAAACCTGACCCAGGGAAGTTGATCTACTGTACAGTCAATAACCAGGCTTTTGTTACAGAATGTTATGAGGATAGGGGAAGAAAGGTCAAGTAGAAAGTTGGGACTAGGGCAAGAACAGTGGAAAGTCATTGCTGCCTGTGAATTGAAATTATACAGGGAAAATGAGTAGAAAACATCAGTAAAAAGAGAAAAACTAGTCTGTACTGCATAAAGAGAAGCACAGGTAAGAGTAGCATCTTAAATACCAAAAAGATTATAATTTCACAAGGCCTGGCCAGGCTTTATTTCCTGACTTTGAATATTCATAAGATTGCCTACTATCTATTTAAAATAAGCTTTTTTATATTTGCTATACTTTGAATGGGTTTTCAGATTCCTGAAACCAACAAACTCTTACTAAAACAAGCTCTAACTACCTTGACTTTATTCCCCTTGCTAGTTTTATTTATTTTTTTTTTTTAAGATTTTTTTATTTATTTGACAGAGAGAAACACAGCTAGAGAGGGAACACAAGCAGGGGGAGTGAGAGAGGGAGAAGCAGGCTTCCTGCGTGGGGCTCGATCCCGGGTCTCCGGGATCATGACCTGGGCCGAAGGCAGTGGCTTAACCAACTGAGCCACCCAGGCGCCGCCTCCCCTTGCTAGTTTTAAATAACTTACAGTTCCTTAATAGTTACTGGGTTTCAATAACCTTGTATTCAAATCGAATACCATTTGAAGTACCCCACAAAGGTTTTCAGAGGCAACTGTTTAAAGAGTATGTTAGTATTCTTTAAATCCACATATTTATAGCCTTCAAAAAATTGTGGGTTTTTTTCTTCCCTAAAGACTCTAGATTTCTTGGGATAAGAAACCCTAAAACATGTCTTTTCAACTAGTTCCTAGTACCTGTTTTTCTAAATCTACTCAGTAAAATTCTTGAGTTTCGTCAGGAATAACAGAAAGATGAATGCAACTAACTACATTGTGGTCAATATTATAAAAGTTGCACAATAATCTAGAAAAAACCCTGACCACCCATCAGATAAGGTTTACGTATCTTCCCTAGAGTTTTAGATCACCTTTTTTAACAATGCACTTTAACATGTTAAAAGTTCCCCTTTCTAAAATTGCAAGTACATAAAAATGTCACATAATAGAGACAAGCTAGTAATTGCTAGTTATAAACGAATACTCTGCCAGGTAGCATACCTCAAATATAGCCAAATATCTATCTCTCAAGCTATCTGTATACAATCATTTTATGATAACTTCAAAGACACAGGATATGCCGTGTATTTTCATCATTTCTAGCTTCTATGCAAAATTATGAGGTTATACAGAAAAGGCTAAGTAATATCGTCCACTGAAAAATCTTTTAGGACAGATACATAATAGATAGGAACACACATTTTCTTTCATGTCCTTCAAGTCAATAAAGGTAACCCCAACCAAATTCTTACTCTGTATTGCTTTCTAAAGCTAACTGGCAGAACTCTGGATTGTAAAAACTATTCAAAATATTCTGATCATACCAAACTTACAAATTTGTTTTATAATCCAATGACTTCCTCTCTTTGGGGTCCAGTAGTAACAACTGAGTTTACATGTTTCATACAGCCATATAAAAACATTTATCTCACCACCTGAAAACATGTTCAGACAACCAAACTAATTAAGAGATACACCCTTCTTTTTCATGTCCCCCACCATCGCAATAATCTCTCCATAATGCCTGAGTTAACTATGTGAATGATTATGTAGCTTATTCAACATTTCTTTTGAAAACTTAACATCTAGTTTTTAAGTACAAAAAGGGTATCATTACCAGTACTAAATTTCATACATCCAGAGTATTAAAAATCAAACTAACGGCATAAAAGAAAATCTCTACTATGAAAACCATACTACATTTTTCTGATATTTTCAAACCGGGATAAGGCTTGACATTCTTCGATGGTACATCAACCAACTAGAAAGATATGATTCCTTCAAAGAGCTTGACGTCTATTGTACATGTGGCTATGACAAAACACACAAGGAGCACTCAGTTAATCTCGGGAAGATTGGAAAGATTTCTCAGAGTATACAATGTCTAAATTTAAACATCCTTCTCCTTTTGCAGAGGAAAGAAGATAACCAGGGAGATAGGGTAAGGGTGGGCTAGAGCAGGTGGTCAGGCATATGAGAAAGCCTCAAGTAAAAGAACATAATAATCAAGAACTAAAGGTCTTGTATGTTTAGAATATAGAATAAAATGCAATAGTTCATTTTAAGGAATAAATTTATTCTAAAAACATTTACTCCAGCTACAGTACAGGAGTCCACGGAGAAAACAGGACACTAGCACCACAGAAACCAATTAAGGAAGCATTTCCAGTAATCAGGAAGAGATTTACCCTTTACTGGGTATGAAGCCTACTTAAAAAACAACCACCACCAAAAAAAGTGGCACCAAGAATAAACAAATAAAACTGAATCAGTAACACTGGTGGAACAGGGAGTGTAGTGAAGAAGTAACTGAAGATTACTCCCGTTTTTTCTAGATTGGGCAAGTGAAAGAGACTACCAATTAAATAAAAAGATAGTGCTAAATATTGAATGTACGTGAAACAAGCAATGGTTAAGTTCATTTTTAGACATGTTCCACTGAGTTTACTGTCAGGAAGGCAAAAGGATATATCTTGTAAGTAGTTTGAAGGTCAAGAATAATCTGACTGGCGACATACACATTTGGAAATCCCTCAATAGAGATGGTAATTTAAGCCACAGCAGTGTGTGATAATATCAACAGAGAGTATACAGAATAAAGAAGTCAAGAACTAAAGCATGAGCAGTACCAAACGCAAGGGGAAGGGCAGAAAAAGATACACACATACACACACTAATTTGAATTACAGAAATCATGGCATTTTTTAATAGATAAGAAAACTAACAACCACAGAAATTAAAGACACTTACCAGCATCATACTATCACCTAAAAATTGTAATAAAAAGGGAGTGGAGTACTCCTTAAATCTAGACAATTTCTGTAAATAATTTACAAATAAGACTTTTTAATTTTTTTAAGATTTTATTTATTTATTTGACAGAGATAAACACAGCTAGAGAGAGAACACAAGCAGGGGAAGAGAGAGGGGGAGAAGCAGGCCTCCCGCAGAACAGGGAGCCTGAAGCGTGGGCTCAATTGCAGGGACTCGGGGATCATGACCTGAGCTGAAGGCAGCTTAACCACTGAGCCACGCACGCACCCCACAAATACACTTTTAAAACTATTAAGATTCTAGATTTAAGTGGGCTAGCATTTTAAAAATAAAACATTACCGAGTCATGATTGGTCTCCCTTTTTTAAAAAAAGATTTATTTACTTATTTTAAGAGCGAGCTCATGACAGAAAGCACAAGCAGAGGAGAGGAGCAGAGCGGGAGGGAGAAGCAGACTTCCCACTGAGCAGGGAACCTGAGTGGGACTCCATCCTAGCACCCTGGGATCATAACCTGAGCCTAAGGCAGACACTTATCAGACTGAGCCACCCAGGTGCCCCACCATGACAGATTATCATTTAAAAAAAAGAAAAAAAAAGGCAGTACTTATAAAATATTGCACTTGGTTCATTTAACTTCACTCCTCATATCCATATATATATATATATATATATGTATATATATATAGAGAGAGAGAGAGAAATGTTTATTAAGAGGATAATTTAGGTGTTGACTAGTGTTCAATGGCACTTTCCACTCTCATAGCCAATAAACTATTACAGGACCCTTTCTCTCCAACTAAAAGTTTAAACATAATAAAATAATTTCATGCCTTTATATTCTGAGAACTGTCAATTCAAATATTTAAAATTAAAAGGAAGCATAATTTAGGACAAGTGAAAAGAAGCAAACAACAACAACAAAAGTCGAATGAGCTTTCCAACTTAGCATATATGGTAAAAATAGTATCAAAGGAAAATACATTTTTGCAAAACACTCAACATTTACAAGACACTGGATTAAACTGACAGGCATAAAAAGAGCATATTCACCGTACCTTTCTCAAATACAGTACATCAAATCTGGCCTATCAAAAAACCTGAAGGGGTCTAAGAAAAAGAACTAAAACCTAGCTACGCCACTCTTTCTTATGGTTACCACTTTAAACCTAGTAAATATTGTTTCATATCTTCTTGTGTGTCACTTTCTTTTACTCATCTTCATGAACTGTATCTGAACCAGTAACCTAATTTGTACTTCTGCTCAAACCACAGCAACACTCCCCCAACACAACTAAAACAATGTCAAGTCTCTTTACCCTCATTCTTCAATTCAAATTGGTATTACTGTAATTTCTTTGACTTCAGTTTCTTAGAAAAAGAAACTGCTTAATTTAAGGTATAAGTATAATCTAGCTCTCACTGTCACAAATGTCAACAAAAAGTAATTTCCAAATGGTCAAACTTCAGGCTGGGAGTGAGTGTCATAAGAAGAAAACATACCTAGTGCATACTGAAATTAAATCATGAAGTTTCACTTTTAGTCATGAAAGAATAACACTGAATACTTTCTGCCATACACAACTAGACAACTGGAGAAAAGACAGAACTAACTTATTGTTAGACAACAAGTAGTGCAGGACTCTGATCTGCAAGAAAGAGCAAACAAATGAAATAAGGCACACTATGATCACACTTTCTGCATGGAAGTACCATCAGTACTCTGGAACAAGAAGTGGTCTTGCTGAGCAGAGAGAGAGAGAAAATAGAGTTTGGGGGAGTGAGGCAGCTGGAACTTGTAGGACAGAGCACCAAAGAGAAAAAAGCAAAACAGGAAACACCGAGTATCTGCACAGAGGACCCTGCGTCTTCACATATGAAGTTGCATGTGTAAATCATGAGATTCCACACGATCAAGCAAAGAACCACTATCAAGGAGGTGTATAGAGAACAATTATCAGTTTTTCTATGAGGCTAGAATCCTTCTTCAGGTTTCAACTAGCCAGAGGAAGGACCTTTTTTAAATGAGACACCAGAAAGGCCATGCCAAAAACTAAGGCTAAACTAAATCTAGAATGTAAGCTACTCTGTATTCCCCCATCAGGGCTAAAAGATAAACCTTCACAGAATCACACTTACTATCAAGTAAATTAACTGCCTGTCAGAACAAATTTCAATACTTCCTAAAGAGAACAAAATCCAGATCCTCAACATATTTCAAGTGTCTACTATACAAATATTACCAGATATGTGAAAATTAAATCATAACACACTACAGAGAATTCTGCCAACTAAGAGTGGCCTGAACAAACTGCTCAGTCTCTTCTCACCACTTCACAAATTTCTCTACGTTAAAATGAGAGATTTAAGAAAAAACCAGAAGCAGCTTTCCATGATAATGTAAGAGAAATAGCCACACACAGACCTCACTGAAGAGAGAGGCAGAAAAGTCACAAAAAGAGATCTCCTCATTTTTTACTAAACATTCTAACATCTGATGACTGAGTCATCACAGAAATATATAAATGGTATAGTCTGCTTACCAATATGTAAACACAACATTTTTGAGCCTACAAAGACTACTAAAATAAAGTTCCTGCAACTAAAGACTAAGCTTCAATTAGTCTTAAATAAATGATAATTTTTTAAATGGGTTTTATTGCTTATCAGTATTCACTGCCAAATATAAAGAAGTAACTGCTGTTTCTCTATCCAGAATTTAGATACCTGGTAACTTATGTAAGACATAGACTCTAAGCCAGAAAGCAACCAAACAAGTAAACATAAAATTAAAACAAACATTTCTAATGTTAATCTATGCATTCAAAGAGAAATTCCTCAGTCCATAACTCAAGAACCAAGAGACACAATTCTAACAAGCTTGGTTATTCTTTTTTTTTTTTTAGCTATTTTTTGTTTTTGTTTGTTTTTTTTAGATTTTATTTATTTGACAGAGAGAAGCAGGCCTCCTGCCAAGCAGGAGCCCCATGCGGGACCCAATCCCAGGACCCTGGGATCACGACCCAAGCTGAAGGCAGCCGCTCAACCGACTGAGCTACCCAGGCGCCCCAAGCGTGGTTATTCTGATTTCCAAGTTTAAAGAGAACTAAAAGCAATCAATTAGAAGGAAAGGCTGAGTTAATAGCGGAAAGTAGCATGTCAGCACTAGTGACAACAAAATGAAAGTTAAACTGAAGAAAAGAAAATTATAAGAAATCACAGAACTTCCAGAAGAACATAGAAACGAAGCTAAGTTATAAGAACAAAAAAAGCAGAGGAGTCAAAAAAAAAAAAAAAATGGGAGTTCTAATCCTTTATCTACCAGTAGTTCATCAGAATTTCAGTAAGTAATCTTAAAACCTTAATTATAAGTTTAACATAAGCAAAAACAGAGATATTCTGGCAGTGATGGCAGAAAGTACTACTACATAACCTCTGTCAGCAAAAATGACCGTGAATGAAGAAAAAGTTAAATTATACTTGGGTACAAATATACTTGAATTATAACAAAGAATCACTTTTAGAAACCATTCACATCACTTGAAGTAAAAGATGTGACATTAAAAGGAAAAAAATCAAGAATTCACTGCACTGATTATTTTGACTGTCAATGGCATACTGCTCTGACAACCAAAAATTTTACACTAAGGAGTTCTTTCCCTTCTCTCAAACTTTGTGCACACTACTGGGGTCACTCTGGCTGTTATATTCCACAGCCTTTTCCCCTTAGTTGAGAGGGTACACCACGCATGAGTCTTACCTAGTAACCTCTGACTTTAATATACTCAACTGCATTCTAAACATACCCCAAAGTATTTTTTGCAAATTATCCAAATTATCTATTTAAAGTCAAGCTGTAGTCAAGTAGTTTTATATCCCCAATTCATACAGGGCAATTATTTCTCACAAACACACTAACAGAATGTTCTTTAAAACAATGAACGTGAAAACGTTTCATCCAATAAACAGGTTACTTACCTATAATCCTGATTCTCTGACAAATAAAACCAGATAATCATGAGTATAATTAGAGAGCTTAAACTTGGGACTAAAGAATTTTGAAAATTGAATATCCAGTATCTGCTCCCTCAGATAACCAGAAGTAATTCCCACCATGAATTAGAATATGAGAGTTCTAGAAGCACCTGGGTGGCTTAGTTGTTAAGTGTCTGCTTTCGGTTCAGGTCATGATCCTGGAATCCGGGAATCAAGCCCCACATCGGGCTCCCTGCTCTGCGGGAAGCCTGCTTCTCCCTCTCTCACTCCCCCTGCTTGTATTCCCTCTCTAGCTGTTTCTGTCTGTCAAATAAATAAAAAAAATCTTAAAAAAAAAAAATATGGGAGTTCTAATCCTTTATCTACCAGTAGTTCATCAGAATTTCAGTAAGTAATCTTAAAACCTTAATTATAAGTTAGGAAATGAGGACTGTATAATGCTACCTATGCTATCTACTTCTGAGTTGTAGTGCATGTCAAATGATAAACTAGGGGAAATCACTTTGTACCTTAGGAAGCACAGTACAAACATAACGTTTTATCTACGCAGGATGACTCCTCTACTGCTTTCTAAGCAAAATCCATCCCTAGTTCTGGAGGCTTCTGGCCCCTTGAAAGAAACTTTGTAGACAAACAGTAAAAGTAGTCTCACAGGAAGTGAATCTACTACAAGGCATGATGAGGATTTTCTTTATGCAGCTTCTGAAACTGATGAAGATAGTAAATGATTCACATAAGCATAATAATTAAGTACATTAATGTTTTCAGAGAACCAAGTTTAAAAATACAATTCCTATAAATATTCTTTAATATGGCTTGAAAGTTTCTTACCTAGAGTCTACAAGAGCAACACTCTTGATAAGCAGTAACTAGCTTGTTCTTATACTTTCATTATCTAGAAACTTGAAAATTGGTATAAACATTAATAATTTTATCAATGAGTTAACCCTTCAGAAGACCTCAAAAATCCAAAACTCTTCACCTGGCTTTTCATCTTCTGTTTATGAAAAGGTGTAAGATCTTTAAATGAAGCTATTCAAGGCCCTTCAAATAATTTACTTACATATTCTTATACAATGAAAATTCAGAGAAAACTGATCAAACCACATTTTCTTTGGAATATTTATTTTCCAATGATTGCCTTGTGAGTTGGGGGAAAAAAGCTCTGAACATTAAAACCCAGGACCTAAAATCTTCCATACCTGCTCTCCCTGGAGCCAGAACTTCAAATCTGAGAGATTGATTCAATGCTTCTGATTCAAAAGCCAGAAAAGATCAATTCCCAAAGAGAAAAGGCAAATCACTGTTTAATACATCACCTCAGCCAGTCTGGCTATTTGGGCCAAAAAGGGAGTCACCGGGTATTATCTACCACTTTAACAGAATCTTTCAACCTTGAACACCAGTTTTTAGATAAAATATATTTCTTCTGATTCCCCACCCACTACTCTTTAAGAAATCAGATCTAGTGAAATAATCCACACCTGGAATCTTGGCCAGGAAAAAACCAATAATCTTCAGTTTCCCTTTCCTTGCTCCTACTAGAGTTCTACATAAACAAACAAACAAACAAACAAACAAAAGCACACTGTGGGTTCATGCAAATAAAAGAGATGGCATCTAGAGAGGAAACAGGGTTTAGTATCCAGAATGCCCATAAATTCATTTCTCTGGCCTATGGTCTAATTACCATGAATCAGGTTTGAGGCTAGGATTCTATATCCAGTATCTTTTCAAAAATTCAAAAGTCATTAGATGACCCTGTATGTAATACCCCTGCAAACAACACAGATAAAGAACAGGCTAAATGGTAGGATAGAAGGTTGCTAATTAAGTAATCAGTGTTAATTTAGAGAAGAGTTGCAACTAGAATGAGAACAGCCATTTCTCCCGGTTCCAGATAAAGAACTACGCCATGCTCAGTGTTTTCTATCACAACATATTTTTGAATCTGGCCATCAGAAGTATTCATTCCCTACTCGTAAAGATATTCATGCGTAATCTAAGCAGTGCCCAATTCCCAGTTTCAAAGCAATAATATGGAGAAATTTACTAGCATGAAGAGAGTATGAAAGAAAAATATGTTGATGAGGGTGTATGTGTATACCTGTGTGTGCAAGAGAAAAATATTCCAACTACCCATTTATCTTTTTTTTTTCTTTACCCCAAGTGCATTTTCAAACCAACAGAAATTAACTTAAGACTTCAAAGCACAAGACAGGTACCACGATGGTATTTTTTACAATGACAATTGGGTCAAAAAAAAAAAGTCAATATTATATCCAACCATCTCCTGGTTCTAAACAAAAAGCAAAGAAATAAGAACTTTACTGAAAAGAGATTACATTTAACATGATCAAACATCCTTTCTCAATTTTCTTTAAATTATCTCTAACCAAGATGATAATCACGATGCTCCCACTCTCCATCTCACTTTTCCCAATATGCTTCCGTACACATAGGAGGAAAAAAAGTTAAAAGTGCAGTGTCTAAAGTTCATACGTTCAAAGGACTGGAGGGAGGCAAAAAAGCAAGGTGTGATTTATTTTGCCCAAAGTCCCCAAATGAGGCATTAAATTGAAAATACTGTCCTAATAAAGCAACTACCATCCAAATGGACTGTGTACATCCTGAGGAACTAATGAAAGTATACTGTTCTCATTCTCAAAGAATATGGAACATCACTCTTTAAATGTTATGGCCACTTTCTTTAGGTAACTGTTTTACAGGTTTATCATATTTGAGAATGATCATCAGGAGAGCTCTAACAAAAAAAGTAATGCAATGAATTAATGGGAAAACATTTTCCATCAACATACCAGCTAAGCCTTAAGACAGCATTTCTTTTGCCAAAGAAACAATAAAAAGAAAAGAACAGAAATAATGAATACCATTTTATAAAAATGGACATTTCCCGAGTTCGTGGTTTTTCTCTAACATATATTCTGCTTCTTTTGCCTGCAGATAAACAACTCTGCTTTTAAAAACTGATGCATAATAGTAATGGTAAGAACTCTATCTATATGAAATTGGAAAACACTTCACTTATTCATTTACTGAGTTTTCTACTTCAAACTGGACCTCAAAAATTTCAAATACAAAAAATATTAACCGTTCTACAAAATAAATAAAATGCTCAGATAAAATAATCCTCCCTGCTAAACCAAATATTAAAATACCATTTATTTTTTTTTTAAAAAGGGAAACTTTCAGAGAAGAAACATGCTAAAAGGCCACCAAATTAACATACACGAACCTGATCTATAATGTATGGCAAAAATTATTATGGTCCACAACTAGGATTTGATACTTTGATCTGATACATACCAGAATCTGGCAATTGTCACAAGAACATTACAGAGTTTCCTCAAATCAGTGCTTTTACAAAGCCTATAAAATCTATGCTAGTAATTCAAAAGCTTACTTTGTAGGAGTAAAGGTGATTAACCCCTATGTCTTTTACTGTTGCTGATCACGGTATTCATGATAAACCCTGCTCATTGTTCATTAACTGTTCTTTTATTATTATTCAGAGTTAGCTCCAATTCATTTGTTTTACTACCCAGAATACTTTAAAACAAATCTAAGTAAAATTGTGATAAATTTGGACACTCTATTTTAAAAAGTACCTTCATTACAAAGGTTAAGAGATGATAGCATTTTAAGATTGCCTCCCCTTGTAATTTAGAACCAGGAGAAAGTTGTCTCAAATGCTTTATGCAAACTATAGAGCAGACTATAACTCTTGCTAATGTGCTAATTACAATATACAATTACCCATCACAGTTTTAACAGTAATATCTATTTCTGCAAATCACAAAAATCAAAGGTAATACATAAAGTATATTTTTTAAATCAAAATTTTTAATTAGAAATTAGTAAGTAACTAAGATAAAAGTAGATTTATAGCCTGCCAGATTTCCCTTATCTATATGATGCCTGAGCACTCATTAATTGTTCTACACTGTGTGGAAGGCACAGACACTTCATAAAGCTCTACAACTATAAATTCAAAGTGTACTGCGGTAACTGAATATGTTTCCAATTTACAAATGAACTGAAATGGTATGTAACTTATTAATAAAAACTCCATCAACCACGTTTCTACATGTCTTTTCTAACCGAGATGTGTGAAATAACAAAACTAGAAAAAACAAAAACAAAAACAAACAAAAAAACACAACTAGAAAACCATATTGCAATTGAGAAGGGCAATGTTGAGTTTTAAAGGGTTTTTTTGGAGTTTTTTTTTTAAGAGTTGAGATAATCATTATGTAAAACCTAAAATTTCAGCTAAAGCATTAATCTTAGCTATAATAAAAATGCTACGAATAGACATTTATGAACAGATATTGAAAACGTGGGGAATAATAAACAAAGCAGAATTCATGGTTACCATATTTACACATACTCTTTGTTGTGTTTCAGTGCCACATGATCTGATTCAAAGTAATAAACATCAGGATCATCATCTTCTTCTTCTGCATTGTGCGGATTGGCACTCTCTTTGGCAGATGGCAAATGTCCAATATTAAGTCTTGCCTCTGAGGGTGGCTTACTTAGTCCTTCACTCCCATAATTTTCAGAGTCACAAAATAATCCTTTTTCATTCTGAGAAATTTCATCAGGATTTGTGGGAGATTCACTTATGTTATCACTAACAGTTGCGCTTGTTTCATTGGGACTAAGATTATTCTCCTCAAATTGTCCATTTTCTCTGCAAGGAGAACTGTTTTTAGTGGGACTACCTCTGGTAGGGGCCGCCCTTCGTGGTGAAGTTCTCAGAGTATATCGATGTTCTTGAGGTTCTGATAAAGACATCATTTGAGCTGAAACACAGTCTAGAACAGAAGATGATTCTGGTTCTCCAGAGACTGGCATACTCTCAAGACTTGTGTCCAGGGCGTTACTGGTGTTTTCATTACACTGCTCTTTTGAGGCATTGCTATCTCCCACCACATCTACTTCCTCCTCAGAATCCCTTAAGGATGACTGATTTTCAGAAAGGGGGCCTGTAGCTGGCTCAGTAGTCAGCTGATTAACATGTTCCACAGGCAGGCAGGCGGTTACTATTTTGTGGTCCTCCAACTTGACCTGCACTTCTGAATTTGTGCAAGGCACGTTATGGTCTATATAACTGTCCTCCTTCCTACTATCAAGGAACATTGAAGTGTGGTTATCCGAATCCCCATTTTCAGCTACTGACTTTTCCTGCAACACATAGGAACCAGTGCTATTTTGTTTAGTGTTCCCATCAGGCTGACAGTCATCACAGTTTATAACAGCTGAACCACTGTCATCAACACCATTGACAGCCAAATAGCCTGTGATTTCTTCAACTACTGCAGAATTAAGTGGCCCTTCCTCACTGACATTCACCTTTTTAATTTCCCTTTTCTCACAATCATCCAGTATAAGACATCGACAAGCTCGTTTAGTCCCTTGAAAATCTGCATCATTGTCCACTACTGTATTCCTCTGTTCTACTGACTCCTTGTCTGATTTTATAGGTGAATCTTCTTCTGAACTGTTTGGTGCTTCAGATCTAAGACAACGCTTAATTCTTTTTAAAACTGGTGAAACAGGTTCTGTTTGCCTTCTCTCACAACTTTCTACAGCCTGCCTTTCTATGTTATCTTTTTCTGAAGAAGAAAGTCCTCTTTTCCTAGGGCTTACCCATGATTCTCGAGTACTTTGCTGTTTTAAATCAGTAGTTCTTCCATTATTATTTCCTTTCTGAATCTGCACAGGTTCTGGTCTCTTCTTTGGTGATCTTGATCGTACTTGAGAATGAGAAGAGATTTCTTCAGGGTGAGCAATGCTACGATTCCTTAAAGTTCTACCACAAAAAGATTCATCCAAGCCGTTTAACCCCACTGTTGATCTTGTAACACGAGTAGATCGGGAAGCAGCCATACTATGGCAAGTCCCTACAATACGGTCATCATGATCCACTCATTGGGAAACCTTCAAAAATGTAAACAAAATAATGAGAAAAAGGTAATAGTTAATATACCTAAAACAAAAGCATGAAGCTATTAACTTTTAAATCCAAGTATAGCCAATATTAATAACGTGATATAATTTTTATTAATATTTCCAAAAGTGATACTAATAGCTAACAATTATATGACACTTAATATGTTCCAAGAATTGTTCTATATGCTTTACATACATTAACTCACTTAAGTCTCATAACAATTAAGATAGCTGCTATTACCAGCCTTACTTTACAAATGAGGAGGGTGAGGTATCTATATAGTTTAAGTACTCTGTCCAGAGCCACACACTTAAGTGGCAGGGCAGAGCTCCAGAGACCATGCCCTTAACCTGCCTCAGACACATAGGCACAAAGGGCCCAGAAAAGACTTCCCTGAAAGACAGGATTTCATCTTGGTTATTGAAATAATACCCTTGAATTTATATAGCAATTACCACAAAAACTATCCCAATCATTTCTTATGTTTTCTCAAAACATTCCTGGGAGGTAAAGTAGTAGGCTCTGCTCTTCTTAATTCACTCTTACTAAAATGAGATTTTGGTCAAATCCTTCGATAACAAACTATATGACATTCAAAAAATTTTGGCTGTGGCAGAATTTTTGTCATCAAGCAGATAAAGAGATATCACAATCCTAGCTTGCAAGAGCTAAAACAAAACAGAGCAACCCCAAATTTCCCTAGTCTCTAGAAGTACAAGAAGTACCACCATAAACTGGCAAATGAAAGGAAGTATTCCAAAGAGGATGGAAGAAAAAGAAAAAGAAGCTCCCAAAGCAAATATTACCTCTACAAAATCAGGACTACATATATAACCCCATCCTCTACTTTGAACCCTTGTATATATGTATATGCCACAGTTTTAACACACGTTGGGAGATGAGCTGGTTTTCTGGTGTGGATGTTTGGTGTTTCTAAGAAATGCAAGGGAAATTGAAAAATGTGATCCATCTGGATAAACTCTAAGTGGTTATTATTTTCCAAAGGTTCTCTCATAAAGCAGAATAAAGGAGCTATTAACATTTCAAGTATCCATGCTTCTCTTCCTCTTCTGTCTAGTTTTCACAAGATAATTTACCACTTCACTGCTTAACTTCCAAATGGGGTGTAGGATAGATAAAGAGGCCACAATGACCATACTACATAGTTTCATACTACCCTCCCACCTCCCTCTGCCATGCTTCCCAATCTCCTTCTCATATAAACCCCCCAAATGTCATTCTACCTCTTCCCCTACAATCCAAATATAACCTCTCCTTTGCCTCAACTAGAAGTGTCTAACAGTACAAAGCTTATGAAGAACTACAGAAGCCACAGCAACATATTGCCACACATGAGAAAAAGAAAATTAAAGGAACTGTCTTCTTGTTTCTGCCTGCTGACAAATGAATTTAAGTTTCCTAAAAACTATGTAAATTGGGGCGCCTGGGTAGCTCAGAGGGTTAAGCCTCTGCCTTCGGCTCAGGTCATGATCTCAGTGTCCTGGGATCGAGTCCCACATTGGGCTCTCTGCTCACTAGGGAGCCTGGTTCCCCCCTCTCTCTGCCTGCCTCTCTGCCTACTTGTGATCGCTCTCTCTCTGCCAAATAAATAAATAAAATCTTTAAAAAAAAAAAACATGTAAGTTGACTTAGTTTTGTTTCAGAGAAAGGCATACTTTTCAATTTTTAATGAATAATTTTTGAATATCTTAGAAGTCTCACAAAACTAGCCCTAGGATTAGAGTATGATAATTTGTCCTAGAAATTCCATAGCCATCTCATGAGCAAGTACAGGACACCAATCAGAACTTAGAAATACATTTCACTAGTAAATTTTCACTATTTTGGGATTCATTAGAGGGACGTGATATGTAATTCTCTTTTGCTTAAATCTTGTCATGAAATTGCAGGCTACTGTAAATCACAGGTAGTAAATAATGAATGTCCCATAAATACCCACTTTCAATTACAAAAAAAATTTAAGTTAAATTTCAAATAATATTTCAAACAGCACAAACTAACAAATATTAAAATCAGTTATTTGTTTCATATACCCGCATCTGGAACTCTCAAATTTGAAGATTATTGATTTTTAATAATAATTACCCATGTAAATAGACAAAAAAACATAATTTTTAAACTATTTACAAAATCAAATGCAAATTATTTAATGTTAATTATATCATAATTCATTATTCAAAACTGATTATATTCATAATTTATGACTCAAAAATATTGGCAATAGTAATATTTTATAAACACACAAAAAAGAATCTCTTAATATTTACTTTTAAAAATGTGATTCCAATTAAGGGTATATAAATCTCAAAGGATTTCAGTAACAGGTACTCTTAGCCCTTTTCTTTCCTACCAATCTAAATGAAAGCAAAATCTCTGTCTCATCATTATTAATAAAATAAGCCTATTATTATTATTCACAGTTACTTATAAAGGATAGATATATATTATTACATAGTATTATACATGTATACATAATGTATATAATTATAAAACTACCACCTACAATGAGAACCTATTTCTTTGCTATTCCAGTGATCAAAACACTGCTTAATATGAAAGATGAAACCTCTTTTTGTTTCTTCTGGTCCCTAAAAGCATTTTTATTCCATTCATTAACCACAGTAAAGTCCATCTTAGTTACAGTTCTCAAATCCTGTGCTATTGAGCCACATTTAAAGCAAACCCATTTTATACAAGGACCCTTTTGGTACCTCAAACTCTTGCAACTCTAAGTGTGGCCTGAGAACCAGCATCATGGCATCTCTTGATGCCATGTCAGAAACACAAAGTATCAGGCCCTGCCCCAGACCTACCAATTAATCAGATTCACAGAAGATTTACTGCCTATCAGGATTTGAGAAGCATGCAGCAGGGACCTTGCTTCTTCTTCTCCCACTCCCCCTGCTTGTGTTCCCTCTCTCTGTGTGTTTCTGTCAGATAAATAAACAAGTAGGAGCGTCTGGGTGGCTCAGTCGTTAGGCATCTGCCTTCAGCTCAGATCATGATCCTGGAGTTCTGGGGGGGCTTGGCATCCCTGCTTGGCGGGAAGCCTGCTTCTCCCTCTCTCACTCCCCCCTGCTTGTGCTCCCTCTCAAGCTGTGTTTCTCTCTGTCAAATAAATAAATAAAATCTTTAAATAAATAAATAAAATCTTAAAAAAAATAATAAAAAAGGTGGGGGCGCCTGGGTGGCTCAGCCCTTAAGCATCTGCCTTCTGCTCAGGTCATGATGATCCCAGGGTCCTGAGATCAAGCCCTGCATCAGTCTCCGGGCTCTGCAGGAACCCTGCTTCTCCCTCTCCCACTCCCCCTGTTTGTGCTCCCTCTCTAGCTGTGTTTCTGTCAAACAAATAAATTTTTAAAAATCTTAAAAAAAAAAAAAAAAAGGATTTGAGAAGCACTAACTTAGACCACCACATCCAGACGGTATTCTTTTAAAATAATAGTCATCAGGTTCAAACTAAATTAGACCTATTTATAATATATCCTTTAATTCCTTATCTGATTCTAGTAATAGAAATTTGTAAATAAAGCCATGATTACTTTGGCTAAAGTAATACCAAAGAGAGAACTCAATCCCTTGCCTGACAACAGCATACTGCATGCACTTAAGGTAATAAATTGGTAAAAATTTTGATGACTAAATGAAATTTAAACACTCTTCACTCTGAGGTTGTTTTCTTCTGTTCTAACCTTTTTCTTCAACTTTCTACTTTGAATAGGCATAATAAAGGCACATACTTTCTGTAGTTCTCTAATAAACCAAGTGCAAATTTCAATTACCAAAACGGGACTAAACTGTCTTGATTATCTCAACCAAGTCTCAATGTTGTTTTGCCATGCTTAGGTAAGTATTACAGACTAAAGCAGTTGTCTTCCTTGTTGTAAATGCATAATACCCTTACTGAAGAAATTCAGTGAAGAGATCTGGAACACAAAATTATATGCCTGCTAAAAATTAAATTACTAAGGGAACGAAAAGGAACTTACTTAAAAACTAAGTATCTCAGAAAATACCCTTGCTAGTTAATTAACTAAATAGGAGACACATGGTGAAAACCTTAGCCAGCACCCAACTAGAACTAGAAATTCAATCACTCTAACTTCAGAATTAAGGGAACCTGTTAGTTAACATATTCATACAGCAAAACGCAATTTAGCAACTAGAATGAAGTTTTTCCTACATGTTATATATCAACTAATGAATATGGGGCTTCCTAGAACAAAAGAAAATATGACCAATCAATAATGAGAATTAAATAGAATCCTCTCCTTTCTTCTCCAGCCTTCTAAGTTTTGTTTTTTTGGTTTTTTTTTTCCTCCTATTGGAGCACACATCAAGGACAGTCAACCAAATTTCAACCTATCTATTCATGGTAAGCCCCAAATCTTACCTATAATTCTAACATCCCACCCATACTATTGAACTATATTCCCCAAATTTGAAACTACTTTTGCCTCAAATCTAACTGTAGGATTCTGAAACAGTATCAGCTGTATTTCAGATCATAAATGTCCAGCCCCTGTAAACCCATCTGCAGAACTGCATCAATATGAACTAAAAGGAATAATAAACCTTAAACTAAAATGGTTCACCTAATGAAACACTACCCTAGCTATCACTTTAATTATAAAAAATCTCAAAAAGATTTTTCAAAGATAATGCCTCCAACCTTTTGTTCCATTATAATTTCTAAGGTAGTATGATTTATTTTGGTACTTGGGAGATTGACAATCATCCATTAACATCAACCTTCTAGCTGATATTTATTATCACAATATTTAGCTTTATTAATTGAATTTTTAGGAAACTGGTCATGATATCATATCAAACCAAAGTGAAAGGCAAAAAAGAGGAAGAGCAACTGGAAAGTGTTACCAATGTGATTCTTCTACCTAGAACATAAACATGAGTTGTTCAGTAATGGTTCACACTATCCTTGTCATACAATTCTTTTAAGACAAATTTCTTCAGTTGAGCAATTACAACTATCAGGTTAAAAGAGAATGAAAAGAGTGAAACATAGGGACCAAGCAATGCAATTCAACTTAAAAGCTCTTAGTATTTGTGTTTTGAAGCTGTGAATTCTGTTATGTACTGCTTTATATAAAAGGATCTCTTCTTTCTTCCCCACTAAGAGATACAGATATATGATAGATAACATAGAGATACACAAACAGAAAGCTGAATGAATGCATACTTTAAAAGAAAATTGGCGAGAAGTAGAAAGTCAAAGAATTTCATAATGCACCTTGAATAAAAAATACCTACAGTGTCAAAGACAGGCATAATGCTCTAGAAATTCCAATGTACTTAGTTATTTCATTTAAACCCTTGTTAGGAAGAGTGGGAAAATATTTCATTCCTAACCCATTCCCTATAGCTCCACATTCCTATGAACTGCCAGACAGACTGCACAATATGCCATGCAGAAGAAAACACAGAAATATAGTAAGTTAACCCTCCCACAAAAATTATCAAACTACAGTTGTCTTCACTACTGTAAACTAAATAACTTACCTGTACAACCAAAGATCTATCATTGTGGAAATATTATCTCTTTTCCTTATATCCTGAAGGAGTTGGAGCTATGATCTAGAAAAGAGCTTAAACATCAGGGTTTCAGACTCTCAGCTTCAGCCATGGAGAATACTAGAACCTCCTAAATTCCTTTCTTTAAAATAAAATAATTAAAATAATTAAAGAAACAAATTAACTTATGCTAACAGATTTACCTCTTCTATAAGAGGAAACAGCAGATAACAGAGGATCTATTCACAGTAACATCTGTGATACTTCTTAGTAACTCTATAACCTCAGAGATACCAAGAAACTGGAAAAGGATTTTTAAAAATCAACAAAACAAACCAAAAAGACCTTGAAATATACCAAATCCTCCTAACAACTCATAATTAGTTTGCATCATAATGTGACTCCATTCTTCTCTAGAGTCTACGGGCAATATCTTTTTGAGGTGACCCAAAGACTGCCTTTGATAAAATTTCTCACACACAATTTATAATCTTAATTCCAGAGGCCTTTTTAATTCTATAATCTCTTATTCTAGAGGTCTTCCCAAACCTTGGCCTTCAAGTATTCAAAACTGGAGACTGAACAACAAAAATAATTTAAGTTATGCACACCAAAGAGTCAACTAAGTCTTCAAATATCTATATGATAACCCTGATGATTCTTAAAGTGCCTTAAGACTCCATTATGAAGAAATATTTCTATTATTTTTGGTATATGAATTTTTCAACTAGGACAAAAACAATATGGATTTTCTGCTTTTAGTACCCAGTTGGCCAGATATCTTAATTAAACTAAGTATACTCCATTTCTTGGACAGTCTCAATAACTAAGAGTTTTACTTTATGATAATGTATATATGATACCCTTTCCAGAGAATCTGGCTAAGTGGTTATAAGTGCCCATTTGGAAACAAGGAAGAATACCTGGAAAAAGACTAGTAATGTTTATGATGCAGACTATCACTTTATTAAAACATTTCTGAAGGTAAATATTATAAAAGTAGACATTCTAAAAGATTTTCACAGTGAAGGATTACAATTTTAAAACTGATGCAGGAAACAAACCTTGTGAACTAGAGTTACTGCCTAGTAAAAATAAACAGATTACAGTTTAGTCAGCTAGGAGATCAGCATTAACATCTAATATCAAGAGATGCAATCTCTCGCAAATAAGCCCTGTAAATTCTTGAAAAACACAAGGTAGGAAAATTGTCTGAATAAAATCATTTAATACTACATTAAGAAATATTCTAAATTAATATAAGGGTGCACATTGAAAACACGATCTTACAAAAAAAAAAGGTTTGCCTTGAAAATTCACTCATCTTACAACAAAGATTCCAACTGCTAACTCCTCAATACCCAACTTTGAAAGCCTTTCACAAACGTGGCAAAACATTAATTCTACAGTGTGTGGTGGGGGTGGCAAACATCAGGGGGCAGAGAATCCACAATTTAAGACGCGTCTCTGAGTACACATAGACATGCCCCTTCTAGCCTTTATTCCAGTTCTAGTCAGCCACCTCCTACCCATTATGGATTGGGTTTACTATAGGAACCTCACTTATTATGATATTTACCAGGCAAAAATATCTGCAACTGTCATTTTCACAGAACTGATACTTACAGCTGAGTTCTACCAGTATTAAGATAGACAGGATCACCCAGATGTGTTTCTGAAAAGCCTGATACACTGAAAAAGAAACTTTAGTCAATTACTTCTACTAACTAAAGTCCACTTGGCCTTAATCAAGATTACATTTTTTTCTTACCTTTTTAAAAGTGTTTTTCGCCTAGTATTTGATTCCCAAGCGTCTGTATTTATCTGTCATCACTCTTACTGTCCATGTTACATTGAGACTTCAGGTATTAATTATTTGTATGGATGTACTAGCACAGCTTGATATCTGTGAAGGGAAACCACAATATAGTCACTATGGCTGTGTTACTGTTTATGGGTATGTGGACAAAAGTGATATTTCTAAATACTTAGATAACAAACTTCATTCTCTACTAAGCCACACAAGTAATTCCTTATATTAGGCTATAAAGTATATGCTATCTTCAATAGACTAAGATGATTTGCTAATACTCTAAAAAAAAAAAAATGCTCCTGAGTACCCACATAAAAGGTTTCAAAATTTAATTCTAAATTAAAATTCATACAAATTTGAGAGCTCCATAGATTTCTTCTCTACCAATGTAGACACAGCTTATTTTCCCCTGTAATTGCTCAGGCATTAATAAGAAGTATTTTGTATGAGTGTGCTTTACAATAATATTAGGGAATAAATCTATTATGGTTAAAAATGCAGTAAAAAAGGGGCGCCTGGGTGGCTCAGTTGGTTAAGTGGCTGCTTTCAGCTCAGGTCATGATCCGGGAGACCCGGGATCAAGTCCCACATTCCTGCTCAGCGGAAAGCCTGCTTCTCCCTCTCTCAGTCCCCCTGCTTGTGTTCCCTCTCTAGCTGTGTTTCTGTCTGTCAAATAAATAAATAAAATATTTTAAAAAATAAAATAAAAAAATGCAGTAAAAAAGATGACTTTTTTAAAACATTCCATGTCTTTTAAGTAATGATTTGGTCTTGTTTAGACTATCCTTCTATCAATAGTTTGTGAACAGTATTTTGGCAATAAAAAGAAGAACGTGATAAAATAAATCAAGATGTAGCTATCCCAAACACTCTCTAAAAGTAAGCTGCTGCTTTTTTTTTTTTTTTTTTTTTAAGATTTTATTTATTTGACAGAGAGAAACACAGCCAGAGAGGGAACACAAGCAGGGGGAATGAGAGAGGGAGAAGCAGGCTCCCCGCCAAGCAGGGAGCCCAATGTGGGGCTCGATCCCGGGTCTCCGGGATCATGACCTGAACCGAAGGCAGTCGCTTAACCAACTAAGCCACCCAGGTGCCCCTAAAAGTAAGCTTCTTAAAAACATAATGTGGTTATTATAGATTACAAGTCTGAGAAACACATCACTGTGCTTATAATCATGACCAAAAGCATTATATAAAACTTTAAGTCACTTCAACCAGTTTATTAGTTGAAAAACAGGAGCTACCAAAAAACTCATTCATATCTATCATAGAAACCTATTTTCTAAAATGATTTAGCATTGTATGCCATTCTAAATTCCTATATAATAAAAAGAAAAAGGAAAAAATCTACATAGGAATGCAGATAGCTGGAGTGCTTGTGGGTGGCTCAGTTGGTTAGGTGTCCAACTCTTGATTTTGGCTAGGTCATGATCTCAGGGTCAGGAGATCAAGTCCCAAGTTGGACTTCATGCTGGGCGTGGCACCTGTTGGGGATACTCTTTCTCCCTGTCTCTCTGCACCTCCCCTACTTGTGTGGGCATGTGAGAGCATTCTCTGTCCGGAAGGAAGGAAGGAAGGAAGGAAGGAAGGAAGGAAGGAAGGAAGGAAGGAAGGAAGGAAGGAAGGGGAAAGGAAGGAAGGAAGGAAGGGGAAAGGAAGGAAGGAAGGAAGCCTCACACCTGTTTTGCAAATAAAATTTGATACTGGAGTTGTCAACCTGCCAGATTTTACCACCGAAAAGTTTCGTTATATTAAAGTACAAACTAATATAATGTCACTATGTTTCAATTTAAAAAAACAAGAGAACAAGACAACAGAATAGTGTTTAAGAAACTCTGATATCTATCACCAAGTACTTAAAACAAGTCTTATTCATTTGTTTACAAATGTTAGTACCATAAAAAATTAACACTATTAATATAAACATTAACATCTTAAGTATTCCTAAATTTTAAAAGTTGCTATGAAGTCTCTTGTAACAAGCAAATTAAACTAGCCAAAATTCTTAAATTGCTTACACTGCATTCTTTGTTTCCTTCACTACACATTTCAAATGAAGCAGATAAACTAGTTTGATTTGTGACGGCTCCAGTAATTTTCTTTTTGAATTATTTAACTATAGTAACTTCCAGAAATTTAAAAAACTTACTATTTTGTCTTTTCAAACCATACAAAATGGAAACAAACTATTTAAATCCGATTTCTAAGGCCTTCGTATTTATTCCTTGCTACAGAACTTTGCTTGTTTTCACATACTAATAAAACCAACACACTATTCAAGAATTCCAAAGGCAAATCCAAAACCAATCTTGACTGAAAAGAATTGCTTTTCCTACTATTTGCAGTCTAACACTGGTGCTACTGTGCTAAACAGATTACAGATCTAAGATTCATGGCACATATGAAATCACTTCAAAAGACTACCAGTTCTACTGATAAAACAAAGCTATAAGCTACACAACTCGGTATAAAAGTAGAACTGTGACATTTAAACTAAATGTAATCTAAATTCTAAGACACTGAAACTTTTTTTAGTTCTACAGAACTCTGGAAAAAATTTCAAAACAAAAGTTATATACAGATTCATATTAGTACCCAATTCTTCAGTTGTTGTAAATGAAAATACTGAATTGTGCACTATGCCCTGTCTTTAAATGATTTTTAAAAGAAACAGATGAGGACATGCAAAGGCAGTTGTAAAAAGCAGTAAGATAATAATGGTCAGGGTCAGAAACACCTTTCATAGGCAATTAAACCTATCACACTCACTTGCTATAGAGAACTAAATTGAATATTTGGTGCAAAGTATAACCAAAGAAGAGCACACTTTGCTGACTCCCTAAGTTATTTGGAACCACAATTCAGTGTCTTGGATGCCTTCAAAAGATTTGAGAGATGAGCCTGTATTTTACAGTCAACAGAAACATAGATAAGCATCAGGTTTGATAGGAGACAGAAATATGATTCCCTACCATCAAAAATATTAACTATCTGACCATGATAAAGCCATTTGGCTCTTCTGTGTTTCATTTCCTCATCTATGAAACAAGAGAACTTCTCAGGGTTACTCTGAAGTTCAGAAGAGATTATGTCTGTGAAGTACTTTAGCTTACTGGTTTTTAAACACTAGTGTGCCTAAGGAATTCCTGAACCCAACCAACCACCCCCAGAAATTCACTTTTAGCAGTTCTGGATATGCACGCATAAATCTGTATTTTTAAGTAAGCACTTCAAGTCATTGCAAAGTAGGGGCTGTAGGGGTCCCCCAAGGATATGGATCATACTGTGATAAAAGTTGTATCACTTTCTTCTGAAGCATTAGTGTTCATAAGCATTACCCTACATACCTATTTAAAATGCAAATTTCTGGGACGCCTGGGTGGCTCAGTGGTTAAGTGTCTTCCTTCAGCTGAGATCAAGGTCCCAGAGTCCTGCATCAGGCTACCCACTGTGCTTCTCCCTCTCATTCCCCCTGCTTGTGTTCTCTCTCTAGCTGTATTTGTGTCAAATAAATAAATAAAATCTTTTTTAAAAATGAAATTTCGGGGCACCTGGGTGGCTCAGTTAGTTAAGCGACTGCCTTTGGCTCAGGTCATGATCCTGGAAACCCGGGATGAGTCCCACATCGGGCTCCCTGCTGGGCAGGAAGCCTGCTTCTCCCTCTCTCACTCCCCCTGCTTGTGTTCCTTCTCTGGCTGTGTTTCTCTCTGTCAAATAAATAAAATATTAAAAAAAAAAAAAAAGCAAATTTCTAGGCATGCCTGGCTTGTTCAGTCAATGGAGCAAGGGACTCTTGATCTCAGGGTTGCAGGTTGAAGCTCCAAGTTAGGGGTAGAAACTACTCGAAAATAAATCTTTAGGGGCACTTGGGTGATTCAGTTATCAGTCAGACTCTTGATTTCAGCTCAGGTCATGATCTAGGAGTTGTGGGGTTGAGCCCCATGCCAAGCTCTACACTCAGCAGAGAGTCTGCTTGACTTCTCTCCCTCTTCTCTGTGCCTTCCCACCACACTCAAGTGTGTTCCCTCTCTCTCTAAAACAAATAAATCTTTTTAAAAAAATAAAATAAGGGTGCCTGGGTGGCTCAGTCGGTTAAGCAACTGCCTTCAGCTCACATCATGATCCTGGAGTCCTGGGATCAAGTCACACATCAGGCTCCCTGCTCGGCCGGGGGTCTGCTTCTCCCTCTGACCTTTCCCCCTTCATGCTCTCTCTATCATTCTCTCTCTTTTTAATAAATAAAATCTTTAAAATTAAAATAAAATAAAATATTTAAATAAACTGGAAATATCTAATCCTCATCCTTAAAAATTCAGATTCAATAAACTTGGGGTAGGGCACAGAATCTTCATTTTCCAAATACCACAGGTGATTCGAATGCAAATAGCTCATGACCCAATCTTTTAGAGACCCTGTACTAGATCTTTCCCCTACATATTTCCCATATTGTACCCCACACCTCTGTAGTGTCAACATCCAAGACCAACCTTAGGTTTTCATCATTCACTTACACTAACTTACTACTTTGTCTACTTTAAGTCTCATCCCTTATAAATTCATGTTCTACAGAGTGATCTAAATGCACACTATGTCCCTTCCTAACTAAAGGACTTCCAACAGACTTCCACTTTTGGCCAAAACAAAGTAACAGGAATGAGATTTCTGCTTCCACCAGAAACAATGAAAAACAACTAAAAGTCTGGACAATATGTATGAAAACATTTTTTTTTCAGACACCAGAAACCAGACAATGTAACAGAACAGTGGGCAATGAAAGAGGAGAAACAAATGAGGCAAAGGTGATAACTGCTCCAGCTTACTGATGGGAGAGTTTCCAGACTACAGAGTGAGAAGGATAATTAGCAATCTCCCTGAGTTAAAAAGATGAACTGAGTAGTTTGGGGAGGCCAAAGTAACTATGGTCCCCAGAACATCAGATGTGCAGAAATCCTCCTCAAGTCCTGAGCTAAGTACTGATCAGTATGCATAACCAAGGCCTGGAAAAGCATCCATAAGGAATACAGAGAATGATATCCATAGCCAGGGGTATGCTGGAAAATTTTTAACAACCAGAAGCAGTTAGTGGTTTGTAGTTCCTGATTTATAGGGTTATTAATGTCTATGGTATGAATATTCCCACCTGCAGCCAATTTCAAGCTATTAACTATCACTGAGTGCTTAGAAAAAGATAAACGGTACTACATCAAACATTATATAGTATTTCTACCACAGAGATATAATGGATGAAAATTACCACCTGTGCACAAAAATCATAATATATAATAACAGAATACAGAGGTAATGAGTTTTGAGGTATCATTCTTTGTTCTTAATGTAACTGACTTAATTATAAATACATAAAACTTAATTCTATTAAGAATTAAACCAGCTGAGGGGCTCCTGGCTGACTTAGCCAGTGGAACATGGAACTCTTGATTTCAGAGTTCTGGGTTTGAGCCCCCTTAAAAATAAAATCTTAAAGGAAGGAAGGAAGGATTGATTAAATGAGCTCAGAAACTTCCTACATTTTAACAAATAGCTCTCACAAGCTCCATCATACCACTGTCCACGGCTCACACTGCCCACAGCTCACCCAGGGACAGCAATAGTCTGTATACCTTCCAGCCAGAGTAGGAAAAAACCTTCTAGTTCACAGGATATCAAGTAGACTGCGCAGAGGGGCAATGCCTCAGTAGTGGTGCAAAATGAGCTATAAAGACTACTCTGGTAGAGTAGTAGACTCTGATCCAACCTAACAGAATAAAAACAAGCCTAAAAAATAAAATAAAATAAAAATAATAATAATAAAAATAAAGCCATTTCCAAGGAACTTAACTGTGCCCCAAAACAAAGCTCAAGAATACTCACAGGGGCGCCTGGGTGGCTCAGTTGGTTAAGCAACTGCCTTCGGCTCAGGTCATGATCCCAGAGACACGGGATCGAGTCCCACATCGGGCTCCCTGCTCTGCGGGAAGCCTGCTTCTCCCTCTCTCACTCCCCCTGCTTGTGTTCCCTCTCTGGCTGTGTTTCTCTCTGTCAAATAAATAAAATCTTTAAAAAAAAAAAAAAAAAAAAAAGAATACTCACAGTAATACAAAAAATTTTAGCACCAAACAAGGTAAAATTAACAATGCCTGGCATCCAGTACAAAATCAGCAGACATGCAAAGGAGGAAAATACCAGTCATAATGAGAAAAATAAACAGAAATTGATCCATACATGATAGACCTACTAGACAAGAACTTTGAATCAGTTATTATAAATGTAGTTCCTATGTTCAAAAAGATACATGGAGAGATTAAGCATGTTAGTATAGGTACAAAAGATTTCTTAGAAATTTGATTGTTTTAGTAATAAAAAAAAAAAATGCTGGTTGGGATTAACAGGAGATTAGACACCACAAAGAAAATATGTCAATTGGGCGCCTGGGTGGCTCAGCTGGTTAAGCGACTATCTTCGGCTCAGGTCATGATCCCGGAGACCCAGGATCGAGTCCCACATCGGGCTCCCTACTCCGCGGGAAGCCTGCTTCTCCCTCTCTCACTCCCACTGCTTGTGTTCCCTCTCTGGCTGTGTTTCTCTCTGTCAAATAAATAAAATCTTTAAAAAAAAAAAAAAAAGAAAAGAAAATATGTCAATGAAAATGAAGACAAGGCAAAAGACACTATGCAAAACAGAGAAAAGAAGACTAAAGGGAAAAAAAGCATAAATAAACTGTTAAACAACACATCAGGCATCCCAGTACATGGGTAATCAGAGTACCCAAAAGAAGTAGGAAAGGGGCACCTGGGTGGTTCAATCAGTTAAAGGGTCTGACGCTTGGTTTTGGCTCAGGGTCCGGGAACTGAGCCCCAAGTGTGGCTCGGCACTCAGTGAGGAGTCTGCTTAAGGATTCTCTCTCTCATTCTCCCTCTACCCTTCCCTTCTCACCTGTGTGCACACAGGCATGCTCTCTCTATAAAAACTAAATAAATCTAAAAATAACAAACACAGGGGCGCCTGGGTGGCTCAGCTGTTAAGCCTCTGCCTTCAGCTCAGGTCATGATCCCAGAGTTCCAGGATGGAGCCCTAAATTGGGCTCTCTGCTCAGCAGGAAGCCTGCCTCTCTCTCTTCACTCCCCCTGCTTGTGTTCCTTCTCTAGCTGTGTTTCTCTCTGTCAATAAATAAATAAAATATTAAAAAAAAATAGAAATAACAGAAACAAAAACAACAAAGAAGTAGGAAAAAAATGTCAGAAAAAAATAAGGACCCAAAACTCTTCAAATTTCATGGAAATTACAAACCAAAAGAGCAAAGAAGCTAAAGAGAATGAAATTTATTTTTAAGGCATTGAAAGAAACTACTAAGAATTCAGTTGCCTGGGGCGCCTGGGTGGCTCAGTTGGTTAAACGACTGCCTTCAGCTGAGGTCATGATCCTGGAGACCTGGAACCCAGTCCCGCATTGGGCTCCCTGCTCAGCGGGAAGCCTACTACTCCCTTTCTCACTCCCCCTGCTTGTGTTCCCTCTCTGGCTGTGTTTCTCTGTGTCAAATAAATAAAATCTTTAAAAATTATAATAATAAAAGAATTCAGTTGCCAGAAAGATATCTTTCAAACACTAAGATGAAATAAAGGTATTTTAAATTATAAATGTTAAAAGATACCATCATCAACAGACATGCATCATAAGAAATTTTAAAATAATTTTTTCAGACAGAGGATACTAGGTGAGAGTCTGGATCTACCCAAATGAATGAGAAGCACAAGAAATGGTAAATGAGAATAAATATAAAAGATTTTCCCCTTTAATTTTTAAATCTTATAACAAGAGAACTGATTATTTTAATCAAAAGATAACAATGTATTGTGAAATTTATAACATATATGGAAATAAACTGTAAGAGCAAAACAGCCAAGAGATTCTAATATTACACATGAAGTAGTATATCATATATGTGATAAATTAAAGATGTATACTATGAAATCTAAAGTAACCATTAAAAAAAAATGTGGTAGTTAATAAGCCAACAAAGGAAATAAAATAAAATCATTTTTAAAAAATCCAAATAAGGCTGAACAAAAGGGAAACGGGAATAAAGAACATATAGGAGAAATTTTTAAAAACTGGAAGGTAGGAGGTTTAAACTTATTACCAAAAATCACTTTAGTGCAGCCTTTCAAATGTAAATGCTCTAAAAACAGTTTAAAAGTACTTTAAATTAATTATCCCTCTCTCGCTGTGTTTCTCTCTGTCAAATAAATAAAATCTTTAAAAATAAATAAATAAATAAATAAAAAGAAATGGGGCGCCTGGGTGGCTCAGTTGGTTAAGCGACTGCCTTCGGCTCAGGTCATGATCCCGGAGACCCGGGATCGAGCCCCACATCGGGCTCCCTACTCCGCGGGAAGCCTGCTTCTCCCTCTCTCACTCCCACTGCTTGTGTTCCCTCTCTGGCTGTGTTTCTCTCTGTCAGATAAACAAAATCTTAAAAAAAAAAAAAAAAAAGTACTTTAAATTAATTGAAAAAAGTTCTTTCAAAATAATTAATAAATTCTGAAGAATTCTAATCACATAATTTGAGTACAATAGAATTAAATTAGAAATCAACAATAGAAATATATCTCAAAAATCCCCAAATACTCAAACAACAACCCATGAGTCAAAGAGAAAATCAAAAGGGAAATTAGAAAGTCGTAGAACTACATGAAAATAAAACTACAACATTTAAAAATCTCTGACATACAACAAAAGAAGCATTTCAGAGAAATTTATAGCAAGAAGCATACATTAGTTAAGACAGAAAGTCTCAACACAATGACATCAGCCTCCACCTAAAGATACCAGAAAAGTATAATATAATCATAAAAAGAAGAAATTAACAAAACAGGATAGGCAATCATAAATAAATAAATAAGAACCAAGGGACACCTGGGTGGCTCAGTCGGTTAAGCGACTGCCTTCAGCTCAGGTCATGATTCCGGAGACCCGGGAAAGAGCCTGGCATTAGGCTCCCTGCACAGCCGGAAGCCTGCTTCTCCCTCTCTCACTACCCCTGCCTGTGTTCCCTCTCTAGCTGTGTTTCTCTCTGTCAAATAAATAAATAAAATCTTTAAAAATAAATAAGAACCAATAAAAAACAAAATTTTTTTTAAAAAGCTGCCCCCCCAAGAGATAGAGTTGTTTTGTTTTTAAAGATTTTATTTATTTGACAGAGAGAAACACAGCTAGAGAGGAAACACAAGCAGGGGCAGTGAGAGAGGGAGAAGCAGGCTTCCCGCTGAGCAGGGAGCCCCACGTGGGGCTCAATCCCGGAACTCCAGGATCATGACTGGAGCTGAAGGCAGACACTCAACTACTGAGCCACCCAGGCGCCCCTAAAATAAATCAATCTTAAAAAAAAAAAAAAAAATCCTTCACATGATATACAAAAATAAACTCAAGAAAGAACCAACGACCTATATGTAGAAGCTAAAATAGCATTTTTAGAAGAAAATGTCAGTATATAAATCTTAAGACCTTGGATTAGACAGTTTGTTTCCATCTGACAGTAAAAGCATAATCAAACACAAACAACACATAATTCCACCTATATGAGGTACCTACAAGTAGTCAAAGTCATAGAGGGAGAAAACAGAATGGTGGTTACCAGGGACTAGAGGAAGGGAGTAATGGAGAGTTGGTGCTTAATGGGTACAAAGATGTACGGTGTTAATAGGCTGCCCAACAACGTGAATGTACTTAATGCTACTAAACTGTATACTTAATGGTTAGGGGTGTCTGGGTGGCTCATTGGTTAAGCGACTAACTCTTGGTTTTAGTTCAGGTCATATCTCCGAGGTCTGAGACTGGGTGCTGCATGCAGAGGGCTGCTCACTGAGAGTGGAGCCTATTTAAGATTCTCTCTCCTTGGAAGGTGGCTCCAAGATGGTGGAGGAACAGAAGACCTAAATTTCGTCTGCTCCTAGGAATTCAGCTAGACAGTTATTCTGAACACCTACGAATGCCAAAGGAGACTGAAGAAAAGAATAGCAGCAACTTTATGAACAGATAAACGACCACTTTCTGGAAGGTAGGACGTGTGGAGAAGCGAATACGAGGCGATACACAGGAAGATAGACCAGGGAGGTGAGGGAGCCTCCATCAGCCGGCTCCCAGTGAGTAATACAGCAGCAGAGCACAAAATCGAAACTTTCAGATGTTTGCTCTGGTGAGGGACATCGCCTTGGTGGCTAAGTGGGGGGGGGGGTGGAGGGAGGTGGTGGAACCCTCACTGGGGCAATATGGTTTCAAGACTCTCTGGGTCACAGAAAGACAGAGGGTACCTCAGGAGGTAGAATTCCTAGGTATCAGAGTCAGGGAAGCTGGCCACAAAGTGAGCCAAGGAGTGGGCTCTCAGCTCGGAGTTGCCATAAACCGTGATCTACAGCATAGTTGAAACACTACTCTTCGAGCAGGTGCCCAACAAGTGGCAGATGTGGGGAGACTCCCATTCCTCCCCTGGGAGGTGTGTTGCAGGAACTTGCCGCAGGAAATCTGCTGGGTTTGGAGACTCCAAGTAGGGTCATGTGCTGGGTCATGTGCTTGAGTAAATACTCGGTCACAAGCCGGGGGAGCATGGAGTGCAGCCGGAGCCACTGACTGCTTTTCTCTGAGGGCTCACTGAGGAGTGGGGCCCTGAGCTCTCAGCTCCTCCAGAGCCAGAAATTGGGAAGCCACCATTTTCATTCTCGTTCTCCGAAGCTGTGTGGAAAGCCTTCAGGGAATAAAAGCTACCGGAGCACTACTTAGGCCAGCTCCTCTCCAAGGTGGCTGAAATTCTGCCCCAGGCAAGACATCTGAGCAATGCAACAGGCCCCTCCCCCAAAAAATCAGCAGGACAGTACAGCCAAGACCAAGTTTACTAATCAATGAGAACTGCAAAGATCCAGTACTAGGGAAATACATAGAATTTATGGCTTTTTCCCCATGATTCCTTAGTCTTTTAAAGTTAATTTTTAAAATTTTCTTTATTCTTTTTCTATTTTTTTTGAATTTTTCTTCTTTCCTTTTTCTGCCAACTTATCAATTCTGTTCTTTAAATTTTTAATTTTCATTTTTACAATCATATTCTATCCATTCATTGTATTTAACTTTATTTTTCGTATGATTTTTTTTTCTTTAAAATTCTGGAGGGCACGGGCGCCTGGGTGGCTCAGTGGGTTAAAGCCTCTGCCTTTGGCTCAAGTCATATCTCAGGGTCCTGGGATCGAAGCCCGCATCAGGCTCTCTGCTCAGTGGGGAGCCTGCTTCCCCCTCTCTCTCTGCCTGCCTCTCTGCCTAATTGTGATCTCTCTCTCTCTGTGAAATAAATAAATAAAATCTTTAAAAAAAAAATTCTAGGGGCGCCTGGGTGGCTCAGTTGGTTGGACGACTGCCTTCGGCTCAGGTCATGATCCTGGAGACCCGGGATCGAGTCCCACATCGGGCTTCCTGCTCGGCGGGAAGCCTGCTTCTCCCTCTCTCGCTCTCCCTGCTTGTGTTCCTTCTCTGGCTGTGTTTCTCTCTGTCAAATAAATAAAAAATATTAAATAAAAAAAAAAGAAAAGAAAATGGAAACTGAGTAAAACATATGTAAAATTTAAAAAAAAAAAAAAAAAATTCTGGAAGGCAGATTCTTCTAGCAGACCAAAATATACCCTAAATCTAGTGTATGGCTTTGCTCTATTCACCTGTCTGATAATATTCTTTTTCTTTTTCTTTTTACTCTTTCTTCTCTCTTTTTTCTACCAACTCACCAACTTTTTAAAAAATATTTTCTAATTTTCATTTTTATACTCATATTCTATCCCTTCATTGTACTTACCCTTATTTTTGTATATGTATGTTTTCCTTTCTTTAAAATTTTGGGAGGCAGTTTCTTCTAAACGACCAAAATACACCCCAAATCTGTGTATGGCTGCATCCTATTTGCCAGCCTAACCATATTCTTCTCCCCCCCCCCCAACCTCCCGTTTCAGGTCTCTTCTGGTATGCTTAGTGTATATTTTTCTGGGGTTGTTGTTACTCTAGTAGCATTTTGTTCTCTTGTTCTTTTTTTGAGGTTAATCAATATGGACATTAGTAAGGTGTCAGAACTAGAGTTCAGATGACGATTATACAGATACTAGCTGGGCTTGAAAAAAACACAGAAGACACTAAAGATTCCCTTTCTGGAGAAATAAAACCTAACCAAGCTGAAATCAAAAGGGCAATTAATGAAGTGCAATCAAAAGTGGAGGTTATAACGGTTAGGATAAATGAGACAGAAGAGAGCATTAGTGACAGAGAAGACCAAATGATGGATAATAAAGAAGCTGAGAAAAAAAGTACTAAAGAACTACTGTATCATGAGGGGAGAATTCAAGAGATAAGTGATACCATAAAGCAAAACAATATTAAAATAATTGTAATCCCAGAAGAAGGGAGGGAAAGAAGGCATAATGGAGCAAATTACAGCAGAGAACTTCCTTAATTTGGTTAAGGAAACAGGAATCAAAATCCAGGAGGGATAGAGACCCCCCTCAAAACCAATAAAAATCAGTCTACACCCCATCATCTAATAATAAACCTTACAAATCCTGAAAGCGGCTCGGGACAAGAGGTCTGTAATTAACATTGGTAGAAATACTAGATGGGTGGGGAGTCTGGGAGCCTGGGAGGCTCAGTCATTGTCTGCCTTCGGCTCAGGTCATAATCTCGGGAGTCCAGGGATTCAGCCCTGCATTAGGCTCCCTGCTTGGTGGGAAGCCTGCTTGTCCCTCTCTCCCTCTCTAGCTGTGTTTCTCTCCAAGGAAAAAAAGAAAAAGAGGGAGGGAGGTAGGAAGGAAGGAACATTAGATGGGCAACAGACATATCCACAGAGACCTGACAAGCCAGAAAGGACTGGTATGATATAGTCAGGGTACTAAACGAAAAAAATACACAGCCAGAATACTATATCTAGCTAGGATGTCACTGAAATTAGAAGACAGAAAGCTTCCAGGACACAGAAACTAAAAGAATTTGTGATCACCAAGCCAGCCCTACAAGAAATACCGAAAGACACTCACTAAGCAAAGAGAGTCTAAAAGTAACATAGACTAAAAAGGAACAAAGACAATATGCAGTAATAGTCACCTTACAGGCAATGCAATGGCACTAATTTCATATCTTTCAACAGTTACTCTGAATGTAAATGGGCTAAATGCCCCAATCAAAAGACACAAAGTACCAAATTAGATTAAAAAATAAAAAACAAGACCCATGGACGTGCTGTCTGCAAGAGACTCATATTACATGCAAAGACAACTCCAGATTTAAAGTGAGGTGGTGAAAAACCACTGGCAATCCTTATATCAGACAAATCAGATTTTAGGGGCGCCTGGGTGGCTCAGTTGGTTAAGCGACCGCCTTCAGCTTAGGTCATGATCCCAGACCCCGGAATCGAGCCCCGTGTAGAGCTCCTTGCTCAGTGGGAAGCCTGCTTCTCCCTCTCTCACTCCTCCTGCTTGTGTTCCCTCTCTGGCTGTGTTTCTCTCTGTCAAATGAATAAATAAAATCTTAAAAAAAAAAATCAGATTTTAAACCAAAGACTACAATAAGAGATGAGAAAAGGCACTGTATCATACTTAAAGGGTCTATCCAACAATAAGATCTAAAAATTATAAATATGTATGCCACTAACAATGGAGCAGCCAATTATATTGGATTATTAGTAACAAAATCAAAGAAACACATTGACAGCAATTTACAATAATAGTAAGGGACTTTCACACACCCCCCTCACTGAAATGGACAGATCATCTAAGCAAAAGATAAACAAGGAAATAAGGGCTTTATTTTTTTTTTTTAAGATTTTATTTATTTGACAGAGAGAAACACAGCCAGAGAGGGAACACAAGCAGGGGGAGTGAGAGAGGGAGAAGCAGGCTTCTCGCCGAGCAGGGAGCCCCATGTGGGACTCGATCCCAGGTCTCCAGGATCATGACCTGAGCCGAAGGCAGTCACTCACCCAACTGAGCCACCCAGGCGCCCTGAAATAAGGGCTTTAAATGGCATATTGGACCAGCTGGACTTCCACAAATATATTTAGAATATTCCATCCCAAAGCAACAGAATACACATTCTTCTCTAGTGCCCATAGAACATTCTCCAAAAGAGATCATATCCTGGATCACAAGTCAGGTCTCAACTGGAAAGACTGGGATCATTCCCTGCATATTTTCAGCCCACAATGCTTTGAAACTATAACTCAACCACACGAAGTTGGAAAGAACTCAAATACATGGAGGCTAAAGAGCATCCTAGTAAAGAATGAATAGATCAACCAGGAAATTAAAGAATTAAAAAAAATGCATGGAAAAAAATGAAAATGAAAACACAACTGCTCAAAATATTTGGGACACAGCAAAGGCGGTCCTGAGAGGATAGTATACAGCAATACAAGTCCTCAAGTATAAAACCTAACCCTACACCTAAAGAAGCAGGAGAAAGAATAGCAGAAAAAGCCTAAACCCAGCAAGAGAAGAGAATTAATAAAAATGAGAGCAGAAACCAATGAAATAGAAACCAAAAGAAGAGTAGAATTAATCAATGAAACCAGGAGCTGGTTCTTTGAAACAATTAGTAAGATGGATAAACCCCTGGCCAGATTTATCAAACAGAAAAGAGAAAGGACCTAAATTAATAAAGTCATGAATGAAAGAGGAGAGATCACAACCAACACCAAAGAAATACAAACAGGGGCGCCTGGGTGGCTCAGTGGTTAAGTCTCTGCCTTCAGCTCAGGTCATGATCCCGGAGTCCTGGGATCGAGCCCCACATCAGCTCCCTGCTCGGCACGAAGCCTGCTTCTCCCTCTCTCCCTCTTGGTGCTTGTGTTCCCTCTCTGGCTGTGTTTCTCTCTGTCAAATAAATAAAATCTTGAAAAAAAGAAAGAAAGAAAGAAAAACAATTATAAGAACATATTATGAGCAACTACATGACAACAAATTAGACAATCTGGAAGAAATGGATGCATTCCTAGAGACACTATACTACCAAAACTGAACAAGGAAGACACAGAAAAACCTGAACAGACCCATAACCAGTAAGGATATTGAAGCAGTAATCAAAAACCTCCCAACAAACAAGAGCCCAGGGGCCAGATGGCTTCCCAGGGAAATTCTACAAAATATTTAAAGAAGAATTAATACATATTCCTCTGAAACTGTTCCAAAACACAGGAATGGAAGGAAAACTTCCAAACTCATTTTATGAGGCTAGCATTACCCTGATCCCAAAAACCAGACAAAGATGCCATCAAAAAGGAGAATTACAGACCAATAATATCCTTGATGAACAGGGATGCAAAAATTCTCATCAAAATACTGGCTAATAGGATGCAACAGTACATTAAAAGGTGCATTCCCCACAACCAAGTAGAATTTATTCCTGGGCTACAAGGTTAGTTCAACATCCGCTAATCAAACAATGTCATACACTACATTAATCAAAGGATAAGAACCATACGATACTCTCAACAGATGCAGAAAAAGCATTTGGCGAAGTACAGCATCTTTTTTTGATTAAAACTCTTCACAGTATAGGGATGGAGGGCACATATCTCAATATCATAAAAGCTATCAATGAAAAACCCACAGTGAATATTATTCTCAATGGGGAAAAACTGAGAGCTTTTTCCCTAAGGTCAGGAACACGGCAGGGATGTCCACTATCACCACTGCTATTCAACAAGTGCTGGAAGACTTAGCCTCAGCAATCAGACAACAAAAAGAAATAAAAGGCATCCAAATCCTTAAAGAAGTAGTCAAACTCTCACCCTTTGCAGATGATATGATACTTTATGTGGAAAACCCAAAGACTCCACCCAAAAACTGCTAGAACTCATACAGGAATTCAGTAAAGTGGCAGGATATAAAATCAATGCACAGAAATTAGTTGCGTATCTATACACCAACAACAAGAGAGAAGAAAAATTAAGGAGTCAATCTCATGTACAACTTCACCCAAATCCTTAAGTGACCTAGGAATAAATCTAACCAAAGAGACAAAGAATCTGGACTCAGAAAACTATGGAATACTCATGAAAGAAACTGAGGAAGACACAAAGAAATGGAAAAACTTTCCATGCTCATGTATTAGAAGAACAAATACTGTGAAAATATCTATGCTACCTAGACCAATCTACACATTTAATGCAAACCCTATTAAAATACCATCAACTGTTTTCAAAGAAATAGAATAATCTTAAAATTTGTATGGAACCAGAAAAGATCATGAATAGCCAGAGGAATGTTGAAAAAGAAAAGCAAAGCTGGTGGCATTACAATTCCAGAATTCAAGCTCTATTACAAAGCTGTAATTGTCGAGACAGTTTAATTCTGGCACAAACACTGGTATACAGATCAAAGAACAGAACAGAGAGCCCTGAAATAGACCCTCAACTCTACGGTCAACTAATCTTCCACAAAGTAAAGAATGTCCAATGGAAAAAAGACAGCCTCTTCAACAAAAGGTGTTGGGAAAATTGGATAGCCAAATGCAGAAGAATGAAACTGGACCATTTTCTTGTATCACAGAGAAAAATAGACCCAAAATGGATGAGAGACCTGAATATGAGACAGGCATCTATCAAAATCCTTGAGAAGAACACAGGCAGCAAGCTCTTCGACCTGAGCAGTAGCAACGTCTTCCTAGAAATATTACCAAAGGCAAGGGAAACAAGGGCAAAATGAACTACCGGGACTTCATCAAGATAAAAAGCTTCTGCACAGCAAAGGAAACAATCAACAAAACCAAAAAACAACTGACAGAATGGGAGAAAGTATTTGCAATGACATATCAGATAAAGGGCTAGTATCCAAAATCTGTAAAGAACTTATCAAACACAACACTCAAAAACAAATAATCCAATTAAGACATGGACAGAAGACATGAACAGACATTTCTACAAAAAAGATATCCAGATGGCCAACAAACACATGAGAAAGTGTTCAACATCAGTTGACATCGGAGAAATACAAATCAAAACCACAGTGAGATACCACCGCACACCAGGCAGAATGGCTAAATTTTACCAGTTAGGAAACGACAGATGTTGGCAAGGAAAAGGGAACCCTCCTACACTGCTGATGGGAATGCAAGCTGGTGCAGCCACTCTGGAAATCAGTATGGATGTTCCTCAAAGAGTTGAAAATAGGACTACCCTATGACCCAGCAACTGCACTACTGGGTATTTACCCCAAAGATACAAATGTAGTGCTCCAAAGGGACATGTACCCCAATGTTTATAGCAGCAATGTCCATAACAGCCAAACTACGGAAAGAGCTTAGTTCATTGGCAGATGAATGGATAAAGAAGGTGTGGTATGTATACACAATAGAATAACGAAACCTTGGAGCCATCAAAAAATGAAATCTTGCCACTTCCAACAACATGGTGGAACTAAAGGGTATTATGTTACGCAAAGTAAGTTAATCTGAGAAAGACAATTATCAGATGATCTCACTGGTATATGAAATTTGATAAACAAGGCAGAGGATCATGGGGAAATAGAGGAAAAATGAAATATGATGAAACCAGAGCGGGAAACAAACCATAAGAGACTCTTAAATTCAGGAAACAAACTGAGAGATGCTTGAGGAGATGAAGCGGCTGGTGATGGACACTGAGGAGGGAAGGTGGTATGTGGAGAACTGTGAAATAAGACTCATGAATCACATGGGGCGCCTGGGTGGCTCAGTTGGTTAAGCGACTGCCTTCAACTCGGGTCATGATCCTAGAGACCCAGGATCGAGTCCCACATCGGGCTCCCTGCTCGGTAGGAAGCCTGCTTCTCCCTCTCTCACTCCCCCTGTTTGTGTTCCCTCTCTGGCTGTGTTTCTCTCTGTCAAATAAATGGAATCTTAAAAAAAAAAAAAAAAAGACTGATGAATCACAGACCTGTATCCCTGAAACAAAAAAATACATTATGTTTATTTAAAAAACAAATTCTCTCTCCTTTTCCCTCTATCCCCCCAACCTCCTCTCACCATACTTTTTCTTTAAAAAAAATTTTTTTGGGGGGGGGCGCCTGGGTGGCTCAGTCGTTGAGCATCTGCCTTCGGCTCAGGTCATGATCCTAGGGTCCCGGGATAGAACCCCGCATCGGTCGGGCTCCCAGCTCAGCAGGAAGCCTGCTTCTCCCTCTCTCACTCCCCCTGCTTGTGTTCCTTCTCTAGCTCTCTATCAAATAAATAAATAAATAAAATCTTTTTTAAAAAAGTTTTTTAATGGTTTATTTTGTTATATATATTCTATGACAATCAAAAATCTAAAACCAGGGGTACCTCAGTGACTCAGGCGTCTGCCTTTAGCTCAAGTCATGATCCTGCAGTTCTGGGATCAAGCCCCACATTGGGCTCCCTGCTCAGTGGGGAGTCCCTTCTCCCTCTCCGTCTAGCCCTCCTCCCACTCCTGCTCTCTCCTGCCCGTCAAATAAATAAATAAAATCTTTAAAAGAAATTTAGGGGCACCTGGGTGGCTCAGCCACTTAAGTGTCTGCCTATGCCTCAGGTCATTATCCCAGGGTCCTGGAATCAAGCCCCACATTGGGGATCTCTGCTCAGCGGGTAGTCTGGTTCTCCCTCTCACGCTCCCTCAATGCTCCCCTCTCTCTTTCCCAAAGAAGTAAAATCTTAAAAAAAATTTTTTTAAATAAAAAAAGAACAAAAAGGAACAAGTAACCAAAGAAAAATGCATATAATCTAGCATCATCAAAATCAAACATTTTGTGCTGAGAACTCCATCATGATCATGAAAAGGCAACCCAAAAAATGAGAAAAATATATTGAAATCATTTGCCTACAGAGTTCTAATGTTTCATTACAACACAATGAAAAGACAATCTAATTTAAAAATAGGCATAGGCTGGGGCGCCTGGGTGGCTCAGCTGGTTAAGCAACTGCCTTCGGCTCAGGTCATGATCCCGGTGACCCGGGATCGAGCCCCACATTGGGCTCCCTGCTCGCAGGGAGGCCTGCTTTTCCCTCTCTCACTCCCCCTGCTTTTGTTCCCTTTCTAGCTGTGTTTCTCTCTGTCAAATAAATAAATAAAATCTTTAGAAAAAAAAAATAGGCATAGGCCTTGGAACATATTTCTGCAAAGAAGATGTATAAATAGCCGATAATCACATAAAAGATGCTCAACATCAGTACCCATCAGGGAAATACAAATAAGAACCACAAAAAGATACCACTTTATTCGCACTAGGATAAATATAATAAAAAGATGGACAATAATAAGTTTTGGCAAAGATGTTGTGAAACTGCTACCCTCATACATTCCTGGTTGGAATATAAAATGGTGCAGCTGTTTTGGAAAAGTCTGGCAAATCCTCAGTACATTAGACACAGAATTACCCTGCAACCCAAGAATTCCACTTGTAGATACATATGCAAGAAAAAGGAAACAGGTTCACAAAAAAACTTGTCCATAAATGTTCATAACAACATTATTCATAATAGGCAAAAAGTGGAAGTAACACAAATGTCCATAAACTGTTGATGATAAAACAAAATGTAGTAGTATACACAATGGAATATTCTTCAGCCATAAAAAGGAGATGCTTAAACATGGATGAACCTTAAAAACATTATGCTAAGTTAAAAAAAAAGAAAAAAAGAAAAGCCAGTCACAAAACGTCACGTTATATGATCCCACCGATATAAAATGTCTAGAGGAGACAAATTCATAGGAACAAAAAGGAAACTGGTGGTTGTAGAGACTGGAAGTGGGAGAAGATGATTGAAAGTGATCGCTAATGGGTATGAGGTCTCTTTTTAGAGTGATGAAAGTATTCTGCAATTAGGTACTGGTGATGGTCGCACAGCTTTGTGAATATACTAAAAATCACTGCCTTGTACACTTTACAAGGGTGTATCTTATTATGTCTCAACTTTTATAGCATATCTCAATTTTTTAAAAGATAAGAGATTATAAATCACTTCATGTCAATTAAGTAAATAAGGTAGACAAAATGGACAAGTTCTTCGAAAGATCAGAACATTACAAAATTCACCCAAGGAGAAATGTATATATTAAACATATCTAAAGAAATCGTAGTTAGGGGCGCCTGGGTGCTCAGTTGGTTAAGCAACTGCCTTCGGCTCAGGTCATGATCCGGGAATCCCGGGATCGAGCCCCACATCAGGCTTCCTGCTCGGAGGGAAGCCTGCTTCTCCCTCCCTCACTCCCCCTGCTTGTGTTTCCTGTCTTGCTGTGTTTCTCTCTGTCAAATAAATAAATAAAATCTTTAAAAAAAAGAAAGAAGAAAAAAGAAATTGTAGTTAAAATCTAACAAGTAAAAGTCCAGGCCTTGAGGGCTTCACTGATGAATTCTGACTATGCTGTGTATTATGCATTTAAAGAAGAAGTACCAATCTACTACTTTCTTCAAGAAAACCAAAGAGGAATACTTTCTCAACTCACTGAATGAAGCCAGCATTATTCTGATACCAAAACTAGACAGAGACCTTACAAGAAACAATACTACAAACCAATATTCCTCACGAACACAGATGCAAAATTACAAAATTTTAACTTGATTTCAACAATATATAGGCATACCTCATATTACTGCACTTTGCTTCACAAATTGAAAGTCTGTAGCAACCCTGCCTAAAACAAGTCTATGAGTGCCGTATTTCCAACATTTGTTCACTTTCTATATGTCTCGTATTTTTGTTAATTCTCCCAATATTTCAAACATTTTCATTACTTTCTATTTGTTACAGTGATCTATATTAAGGATTACAACTTGGTGAAAGATCAGGTGATGGATAGCATTTTTTAGCAATAAAACATTTTTAAAATTAACGTACATACATAGTTTCTGTAGACATAATACTATTGCACACGTAATATATATAATATACTACGGTATAAATGTAAAACATTTATATGCACTGGGAAACTAACAAATTCGTCTGACTTGCTTTATTGAGACATTTGCTTTATTGCAGTGTTCTGGAACCCAGCCAGCTCTATCTCCAAGGTATACTTGTATACATAAAAGGATGATACATCATGATGTTTATCTCCAAATGATGATTATCTCCAAAATGTAAAAGTGGTTTACATGTATTTAAGGTTGGTTCAATATATTTTATATTAACAGACTAAAAAAGAAAACTGTAAGATCTTCTATGCAAATACAGAAAAGGCATTTGACAACAATCTATATCCCTATGTACAGGCACAGAAAGATGTATCAGTGGTTGCCAGGGTACAGTAAGGGGGAAAAAGAGAAACAGCAGAAGAGCTTACAAAAGGGCATAAAGTACTTTGAAGGGTGATGGCTATATTCATTACCTAGACGATAGTGATGACTACAGAGTGTATACATGTAGGAAACACATCAAATTGCATATTTTAAATTACTGTTCAGGAAATTACTCTTCAATAAAGCTATTCTAAAATAAGCCCTCAAAATAAAACACCTTTTCAGGAATAAAGTCTAAAATTTTTGTTTCTTAATGGAGATGCAAATTGTATCTGGGATGTTTCATGTTTCATCCCTACCTAATTCTACTCTCAATCTTTCCCACCAGCCAACCTGATCTCAACTGTAATCTCTGATCACAAAGGTTTTCAACCACAGTTAAGGGTTAGGAATCAAAATCATCTATGGCACTTAAAAAGCAGGAGTTTTTGATTCTATAGGTCTGAAATACAGTACAGTTATAATTTATATATTTTTGGTAATTTTTTAAATTTTATTTTTACTACTTTTAACTTTTCTACTGAAGTACATTATACACACAGAGGAAGTGCACAAATTATAAAAATACATCTTGAAGAATTACTACAAAGCATAGGTATATATACATAGATATATTTTTTTAAGTTTATTTTTAAGTAACCTCTATACCACGATGGGACTGGGGCTCAAGACCCCAAAAGGCATGTTTTTTTAAGAGTTCCAAGGATGATTCTGATGAACAGCCAAGGATTAAAACTACTATCTCTAAAACTCTGCCTCAAGCATCTTTTATATTCCTTTCTTTTTGCTCAGCTAACATTTATCTGGCCCTTCAAGTCACAGATCAAATGCAACCACCTTCTCCTGTCAGGAAGCTATGTGTTCTCAGGGAACCCTGTGCATAGCTCATACCACTGAGCATATAGGGTGTTTTTCAAGCTGTTTTAAGGCAAAAACTCTTAAGCTATATGCTACAGAAAAAGAACAAAGTGAAATTACTCTAGTTAAAAGCAAGTACACTGACTGCAGGATAAAGAGCTTGCCCACCCTCCTTTTAACTATCCCACTAGAAGATCAAAAATACAACTTCCTATACTCATCTATTTTCTTGTTTGTTTCATTCATCAAAACTATTTTATAGCAAGGACTCTTTTATTCTTCATTTCTCTGGTGCACAGAAAACTTTTCATTTATTATTCTGGGGACATTACCCAAACAGAATAAATATGGAGGACCCATCAATGACAGGAGAAAAAAGTCTGAGGAAAGGGGAACAGCACCTATCGGGCACCAAAATAGGAAAAGACTAGGTATATTGAAGAAACTGGAATGCAGCCAGTGAGGCTGGACCCTAGTTAGCTAGTAAACATCAAGAAATAAGCTTTAAAGCAGACATCTGCTAGAATGTAAATGGCTTATAGGCTATAGTAAAAATTTGATCCTTTTTTTGTTTACTTTTTAAATTTTATTTTTAATGTAATTTGGATTATTTATCCTATTACAGATTTTTTTTAAAAGTTTTTTACTTATTTATTTGACAGAGAGCGATCATAAGTATGCAGAGAGGCAGGCAGAGAGAGAGGAAGAAGCAGGCTCCCTGCTGAGCGGAGAGCCTGTTGCAGGCCTCCATCCCAGGACTCTGAGATCATGACCTGAGCCAAAGGCAGAGGCTTTAAACCACTGAACCACCCAGGCACCCCTATTAAAGATTTTTAAGAGGGGAATGACACAATCTGATACACATTTTTTAAAACAGCATCCTGCCTGCTGTATCAATGTGAACTCAAAAGCGTTAACAGGTAGGGACCAAGGGCATAACAATAAATGTGATTAAAAGGGAATAAAAGAGGAGCTCTTGGGTGGCTCAGCTGGTTGAATGGCTTCCTTGGCTCAAGTCATGATCCCAGAGTCCTGGGATCATGCCCCACGTTTGGCTCCCTGCTCAGAAAGAAGCCTGCTTCTCCCCTGCCTGCTGCTCCCACTGCTTGTGCTTGCTCTCTCCCTCTCCATGTGTCAAATAAAATCTTTTAAAAAAGGAGGGAAGGGGACAAAATAATAAATAAAAATTTAAAAAGAAAAATGACAACATCCAACGCTGTCACTCATTTTCATTCATTCAAGAAGCATTAATTGAGACCAACTATAGTCCTGGCACTGTTCTAGACATTGGGAATATAAAGCGAAGTTCCTGCTTTCACAAAGCTTATATACATACTTTTAAAGATTTTATTTATTTATTTGATAGAGGGAGCAGGGGGAGCAGGAGAGGGAAAAGCAAGCTCCCTGCTGAAAAGAGAGCCCACCTCGGGGCTTGATCCCAGGACACTGGGATCATGATCTGAGTCAAAGACAGATGCTTGGTGCGCCTAGATGGCTCAGTGGATTAAGCCACTGCCTTTGGCTCAGGTCATGATCCCGAGTCCTAGGATCGAGTCCCACATTGGGCTCCTAGCTCCACAGAGAATCTGCTTCTCCCTTTGACCTCTTCTCCCCTCTCATGCACAGTCTCTCTCTCTCTCAAATAAGTAAATAAAATCTTAAAAAAAAAAAAAAAAGACAGATGCTTAACCAACTAAGCCACCCAGGCACCCCACAAAGCTTGTATTTTATATTAAGAGTTCAACAGATAGGGGCACCTGGGTGGCTCAGTTGGTTAAGCGACTGCCTTCGGCTCAGGTCATGATCCCGGAGACCCAGGATTGAGCCCCACATTGGGCTTCCTGCTCGGCTGAAAGCCTGCTTCTCCCTCTCTCCCCCTGCTTATGTTCCCTCTCTAGCTGTGTTTCTCGCTATCAAATAAATAAATAAAATGTTTTTTTAAAAAGAGTTCAACAAATAAATTGTGCCATGTGATAAAGCTATAAAAAATAAAGCAAGGTAAGACAATGAAAAATGATGGGAGTGGTTAGGAAAAATTGTCTAATAACCTAAGATTTAAATAGCAATCATATAAATAGTAGGGCCTGGTAGGCCATGGTTACGAACTCTGAATTTTATTCTGAGCAAGATGAAAGCCACTGGAGAATCTTCATCAAGGAAGGAACATGATCTGACTTTTATTTAAAAGGATTGTTCGAAGAACTGTGTGCAGAACAAACTGTAGACAACAAGAGTAGAAACACAGAGGATGGTCTTGGAGACTATTACTGCTATGAGAGAAATAATGGTGCAACATCAGTCCAAGTGTTAAATTATCTACTTCAACACACCTTTTGAAGGTAGGTCCAACAGAATTCTCTCACTGGATGTGAAGCTTCAAAAAAAGTCAAAGAATGAATTTTAAATATTATTCCTCTACTCAGGGAGTACTCCTAAAAAGGTTGTCCTAGTCCTTCTTTGGTTACTGCCTTCCTTCATCCTTCCACAGTAACTTCACTAATGCTGAGAACTCTTAAATTATATGTCAGCTTCTACATCTCCCTTCAGAGGTTCAGTTCCATATATCCAACTGCCTGCTGGACTCTACAAAAACCTCAAATTCTACTTGTTCAAACTGAATTCACCATCTTTCTTTCAGCCCCACTAGCAATACCTGGTTCCTCCATCAGAATTACTTATTTAATGAATGATACTACCAAATCTCCTACTGACCGAACCAAAACCCCAGGAGTGACCTTTATAATTCCCCTTTCCTCTATCACCCAATCCACAACTTCCACATGTATGCCCAATCATTTATCATATGGGGGGTGGGGCTGGTTCAGGATGTGCATTTTAATGTCATCACAGCGCAAGGTTTACAGAATTTGCTTTCTCTGACCAATGGTTTAAACAGAATTAAGTAACAGATTAGTAAACACTCTAATATTTGTTTAAAAATAATATAAGGGAGTAAAAATCTTCAGCCAAAGATTGTACTCTTTCTAGAAGTAGAAAGCCTCAAGCTAATTCTCAGAACACACAGAAGCATAATTTATGAATAACAGCTAAAGTTGTGAAAGCAACATTAAGTCAACAAAGGCAAGAAAAACAGGAGAACTTTTCAGACAAACTCAGAGGCAACATGTCCATGTGTATAGATAATAAGAGATAATTTAAGAAACTGACAAAGAACCATCAGAGAGGACAGACACCTGAAAAGAATAACATAAAGAATTAAACTCTGTGTTCCTGCTATTGTGTCCCCAAAACTGATCTTTGATGAAATGAGTAAAATACAGAAAACATATCTCATTTTCTAGTAAAGCCAGGATTTATTCAATTTAAAGAATTACCTTCATTCTGAATTTATGCCATTCCACTTTTTTGGTGTGAAAGGACTTTTCTGTACATTATCTAATGTCATTTTTTAACAAAATTAAAAGTTGGCCACCCCACACTGATCCCCCAATTATTTTTTGAAAATTATATTGTAGTCATCTATACATTTTTTAAACTGCTGTTAATTAAATACAATAACTTAGAATCACTGAGGTTGTGATTACACTGACTACATCATATGAAAAGTATTAAAAAGACAAATTATCTGTCATGTCTAAATTTTATTCGACAATCCTATTTCATATTAGATTAAAAGAGTACTAAACAAAATAGAAACAAAAAACAGGGCACCTGGGTGGCTCAGCGGGTTAAAGCCTCTGCTTTCGGCTCAGGTCATGATCTCAGGGTCCTGGGATGGAGGCCCACATCAGGGAGCCTGCTTCCTCCTCTCTCTCTGCCTGCCTCTCTGCCTACTTGTGATCATGCTCTGTGTCAAATAAATAAATAATCTTAAAAAAAAAACACACACACAAAAAAAAACACAAAAAACAAGTGAATCCAAGGAGAAAAATGGGAATTCTAAAAACCATTCAGAAAAAAATAACTAAAAGCACATTCAAAAGTAACTTTTCTATAACCTACAGACTCATTAACTATTAGAGACTATTTCCCATTTTCTTCCTATGAATTTCAGAGTTATATGCTGATTTGTATGTGATAATTGTTTATTCCACACTTCTCAAAATATATTGTTTATTCCTCTGCTGTAATTTCAGGCTATAAAAAATGAACTTTTATTTAGGTACTATTTATTTTAAGGGGTATTAGGAAAAAGTGCATGTCAGCAATCATTTCATAAAATTTTTTTTTAATTGAAGAGAGGCAAAAAAGTTAAGTCAAAGAAAAGTCTAAAGTAAAGAATTTTAATGATTATATCCAGGCACAACAAAACCAATGAAGTGAGAGGGATGAAAGTCTGAAACAGTGTTACTACTGTACACTCCAAACACACAACATATTGTTTTTCATAAACATCTAACTCTGCAGACCAAAAATTCCAAAGTGTTGATAAAATTCATAAATGCTACCTCAGTTTCCCACTGATTTACAAATTCAATTTCAATAGCAAATCTCTTGGCCCCAAATACACAAATCTTTCCATGAAAATTGCCTTTATTTTATTTTATTTTTTTTTAATATTTTATTTATTTGACAGCGAGAAACACAGCCAGAGAGGGAACACAAGCAGGGGGAGTGAGAGAGAGAGAAGCAGGCTTCCCGCTGAGCAGGGAGCCTGATGTGGGGCTCGATCCCGGGTCTCCGGGATCATGACCTGAGCCAAAGGCAGTCGCTTAACCAACTGAGCCATCCAGGCGCCCCGAAAATTGCCTTTAAAAATGAATTTTAAATATATAGTAACAAGAGAAAGAGTTCATTTCAATGGTGCCCACTTTACAATGATGTGAACTGTAAAAGGAAATTATATGAGGTACTTTGACTAAGAACATCTTAAAGGTTTCTATTAAGTTTTTCAACTTCAACAAATGGACCTCGTTTAAAAAAGAAAAAAAGGGAGAAGAAAACCTCAATATACTTCTCCAAATTTCCTTTAAATATAAGACCACTTCTTATTTCCTATTTACCCAGACTTAGCACAAAAAAAGTTCACCCAGAAATACTTAAGGCTAGGTACTCGTTGATTTCTGGGTCTTCTGATTTTTTTCCCTTGACTATAAAGTCATAGTTTTGCACTTCACCTTGGAGTAAGCTTCTCTACAAATAAAGAATAAATTCAGAGTATTTTTCCCTTTCGAGAGGTGAAATCTAAAGTCACTCTGTAATAGCTAACTGAGCCAGACTCAAGGAGTCTAGTTGTTTGTAAACAAACCATTAACGGTTCTTAATTATATATCAATAAAGCACATTTATTTCTGTAGTAGAAACTCTGGCTTACTGAGCAAATTAAAGAAACCTAAGAAGACTGGGATAGAAGATATCTGAAAACAGTGGCCAGCCACAAAACTTAGTTTCTGGAAAATTCTTCAAACATGCATTACACGTTATTTGCATTATCTCATTTAAAACTCAAAATCCTGGGGACCCCTGGGTGGTTTGGAACTCTTGATTTTAGCTCAGGTCATGATCTCAGGGTCCTGGGATTCGGCCTGCATCGAACATGTCAGGCTCCATGCTCGGCAGGGAATCTGCTTGAGAAACTCTCCCTCCATATCCTCTGAAAATAAATACATAAATCCCTAAAATTCTCAAAATCCAATAGAGGTAGGTACCATTGTTCCCATTTTGCAGACAAGAAAACTGAGGCTTAAAAAGTTAAACACCTTACCCAACACTACACAGCTAGTTAAGAAGCAGAACATAGAGTCTTAACCACTCTACTGATACTACGTTTTATGGTAACAAAAGAAGTTTCTCATTATATATAACTTCACAATAACCTCAAAAGTAGTCAGATTAAGTGGGCATCATCTTCATTTCCTATGTATAGCAACAAACTCAAGGAATACTTAAAATCATGTAATTAATGGAGTCAGAACTTGAACCTAGGTCTTACTGCCTAAACCAGGGCTCAATCCATGAGACTCTGTACTCTCTGCATTATGACAATAATTCTATAAATCTCTGAATGAAGAACTTTTTCCAGGAGAAAATAAAGATAGGTTATGTCTGACAAACAGATTACATGATCTTAAGCTAATACTTCCTCCAAATGGCAGTCAACATACATGATTTCCAGAATATAAAGATTTACTTGAGACTATCCATAATAACTTTACAACACTTAAATAAAATCTGTGAGAATAGCCCAGTGCTGATCAAAAGCAGAAGGTATTTTGACAGGTCAGGTCTATTACTGTTTTCTGTAGTATGTTTCTTGTTTAACAAATGACATCATTTAACAAAGAATTACAGAAGAGAGTTTAGTACTTCTCTGCAAATCAATCTCCTACAAAGTCATTCCCTCTCTATGTTCATAAAGAGGGAAAGGATATCCATCTATGGAGAGGCGTGAGGCCTAAACTCAATGCAGTGCATAAAGTTTGATACTGAGAGTGCCCATCACTGTACTTATTTATCTCAAAAACTTAAGCCAATTAATTAGTTATTAAATATATAATACTGATACATGAGCAAAGGATTTTTAAGATTAAAATTAAATTCTAGAATTACCTTTACTTCGAGTTTTAGTCATCACAATATTTTTAAATGTTTAAAAGGAGTAAGTTGGGGACGCCTGTGTGGCTCGTTAAGCATCTGCCTCCAGCTCAGGTCATAATTCCAGGGTCCTGGGATTGAGCCCTGCATCAGGCTACCTGCTTGGCTCCACGGAAAGCCTGCTTCTCCCTTTCCCACTCCCCCTGCTTGTGCTCCCTCTCTCGCTGTGTCTCTATCAAATAAATAAAATCTTTAAGAAAAAAAGGAACAAGTCCATTTTTCTCTTTAATCAATAGAAATATGAGCAAATATGGTCATCTGATTTATGACAAAGGTGAAAGACAAAACCGTAAAGAAGGAAAGGTTTTTTTCAATAGATTATACTGGATAATGACTACTACTTTGACTACTACTACTATAGATACTGGGTCAACTGGATATCTATAGTAGTAGTAGTCAAAACTACCTCACGCCACACATAAAAATCAATTTACACAGGCAACAGATCTAAATGTGAAGTGTAAAGAATTTTACTTTTTAGAAAAAGATAAAAGAACATCGTCATGATTCTGGAGTAGACAAGGATTTTATTAAACCATTCACAAATAATATTGAAAAAAATGAATCGACTGGATAATTCAGAAACTCTGTTCAGCAAAAGACATCATTAAGAGAATGTAATGTAAAGGTAACCCAGACTGATAAAAATATTTACAATGCATATTTTGATCAAAGAAAAGAATCATGACCAAATATATCCTAAAAATTTCTATACACCAGTAATGGGGCACCTGGGTGGCTCAGTTGGTTTAGCATCAGCTCTGGCTCAGGTCGTGATCCCAGAGTCCTGGGATGGAGCCCCACATCTAGTTCCCTGCACAGCGGGGAGCCTGCTTCTTTCCCCCTCCCTCTGCCTGTCCAATCATTCTCTCACGCACTCTGATGTCTCTAAATAAATAAATACATACATCTTTAAAAGAATAATAATAGGGCGCCTGGGTGGCTCAGTTGGTTAAGCAACTGCTTTCGGCTCAGGTCATGATCCTGGAGACCCGGGATCGAGTCCCACATTGGGCTCCCTGCTCGGCGGGAAGCCTGCTTCTCCCTCTCTCAGTCCCTCTGCTTGTGTTCCCTCTCTAGCTGTGTTTCACTCTGTCAAATAAATAAATAAAATCTTTAAAAAAAAAA